>CAKXZU010000251.1:0-133403 GCA_936014575.1 Bombus lapidarius
ATAACGTTATGTAGCATTACGATGTAACGTATAACGTTATGTAGCATTACGATATAACGTATAACGTTATATGGTAATTAGTTATAACGTATAACGTTATCTAACATTACGATATAACGTATAACGTTATGCAGCACAACGATATAACGTATTACGTTATATATTATTACGTTATAACGTATAACGTTATGTAGTATTACGTCATATCTTATAACGTTATTTAGCATTACTATATAACGTATAACGTTATGTAGCATTACGATATAACGTATAACATTATGTAGCATTACCATATAACGTATAACGTTATGTAGCATTACGATATAACGTATAACGTTATGCAGCATAACGATATAACGTATTACGTTATATATTATTACGTTATAACGTATAACGTTATGTAGTATTACGTCATATCTTATAACGTTATTTAGCATTACTATATAACTTATAACGTTACGTAGCATTACGATATAACGTATAACGTTATGTAGCATAACGATATAACGTATAACGTTATGTAGCATTACGATATAACGTATAACGTTATATGGTAATACGTTATAACGTATAACGTTATGTAGCATATCGATATAACGTATAACGTTATGTAGCATTACGATATAACGTATAACGATATGAAGCATTACGATATAACGTATAACGTTATGTAGCATTACGATATAACGTATAACGTTATGTAGCATTACGATATAACGTATAACGTTATGTAGCATTACGATATAACGTATAACGTTATATGGTAATACGTTATAACGTATAACGTTATGTAGCATTACGATATAACGTATAACGTTATGTAGCATTACGTTATAACGTATAAAGTTATGTAGTATTACTATATAACGTATAACGTTATGTAGCATTACGATATAACGTATAACGTTATGTAGCGTTACGATATAACGTATAACGTTATATGGTAATTAGTTATAACGTATAACGTTATCTAACATTACGATATAACGTATAACGTTATGCAGCACAACGATATAACGTATTACGTTATATATTATTACGTTATAACGTATAACGTTATGTAGTATTACGTCATATCTTATAACGTTATTTAGCATTACTATATAACGTATAACGTTATGTAGCATTACGATATAACGTATAACATTATGTAGCATTACGATATAACGTATAACGTTATATGGTAATACGTTATAACGTATAACGTTATGTAGCATTACGATATATCATATAACGTCATGTAGCATTACGATATAACGTATAACGTTATGTAGCATAACGATATAACGTATAACGTTATGTAGCATTACGATATAACGTAGAACGTTAAGTAGCATTACGATATAACGTATAACGTTATGAAGCATTACGATATAACGTATAACGTTATGTACCATAACGATATAACGTATAACGTTATGTAGCACTACGATATAACGTATAACGTTATATAGTATTACGTAATAACGTATAACGTTACGTAGTATTACGTTATAACGTATAACGTTATGTAGCATTACGATATAACGTATAACGTTATGTAGTATTAGGTTATAACGTATAACGTTATGTAGCAATACGATATAACGTATAACGTTATGTAGCATTACGATATAACGTATAACGTTATGTAGCATTACGTTATAACGTATAAAGTTATGTAGTATTACTATATAACGTATAACGTTATGTAGCATTACGATATAACGTATAACGTTATGTAGCATTGCGATATAACGTATAACGTTATATGGTAATTAGTTATAACGTATAACGTTATCTAACATTACGATATAACGTATAACGTTATGCAGCACAACGATATAACGTATTACGTTATATCTTATTACGTTATAACGTATAACGTTATGTAGTATTACGTCATATCTTATAGCGTTATTTAGCATTACTATATAACGTATAACGTTATGTAGCATTACGATATAACGTATAACATTATGTAGCATTACCATATAACGTATAACGTTATGTAGCATTACGATATAACGTATAACGTTATGCAGCATAACGATATAACGTATTACGTTATATATTATTACGTTATAACGTATAACGTTATGTAGTATTACGTCACATCTTATAACGTTATTTAGCATTACTATATAACTTATAACGTTACGTAGCATTACGATATAACGTATAACGTTATGTAGCATAACGATATAACGTATAACGTTATGTAGCATTACGATATAACGTATAACGTTATATGGTAATACGTTATAACGTATAACGTTATGTAGCATATCGATATAACGTATAACGTTATGTAGCATTACGATATAACGTATAACGATATGAAGCATTACGATATAACGTATAACGTTATGTAGCATTACGATATAACGTATAACGTTATGTAGCATTACGATATAACGTATAACGTTATGTAGCATTACGATATAACGTATAACGTTATATGGTAATACGTTATAACGTATAACGTTATGTAGCATTACGATATAACGTATAACGTTATATGGTAATACGTTATAACGTATAACGTTATGTAGCATTACGATATAACGTATAACGTTATGTAGCATATCGATATAACGTATAACGTTATGTAGCATTACGATATAACGTATAACGATATGTAGCATAACGATATAACGTATAACGTTATGTAGCATTACCATATAACGTATAACGTTATGTAGCATTACGATATAACGTATAACGTTATGTAGCTTTACGATAAAACGTATAACGTTATGTAGCATAACGATATAACGTATAACGTTATGTAGCATTACGATATAACGTATAACGTTATATGGTAATACGTTATAACGTATAACGTTATGTAGCATTACCATATAAAGTATTACGTTATGTAGCATTACGATATAACGTATAACGTTATGTAGCATAACGATATAACGTATAAAGTTATATAGTATTACGTTATAACGTATAACGTTATGTAGCATTACAATATAACGTATAAAGTTATATGGTAATACGTTATAACGTATAACGTTATGTAGCATTACGATATAACGTATAACGTTATGTAGCATAACGATATAACGTATAACGTTATATAGTATTACGTTATAACGTATAACGTTATGTAATATTACGTTATAACGTATAACGTTATGTAGCATTACGATATAACGTATAACGTTATGTAGCATTGCGATATAACGTATAACGTTATATGTTAATGCGTTGTAACGTATAACGTTATGTAGCATTACGATATAACGTATAACGTTATATAGTATTACGTAATAACGTATAACGTTACGTAGTATTACGTTATAACGTATAACGTTATGTAGCATTACGATATAACGTATAACGTTATGTAGCATTGCGATATAACGTATAACGTTATATGTTAATGCGTTGTAACGTATAACGTTATGTAGCATTACGATATGACGTATAACGTTATATAGTATTACGTAATAACGTATAACGTTACGTAGTATTACGTTATAACGTATAACGTTATATAGTATTACGTTATAACGTATAACGTTATGTAATATTACCTTATAACGTATAACGTTATGTAGCAATACGATATAACGTATAACGTTATGTAGCATTACGGTATAACGTATAACGTTATGTAGCATTACAATATAACGTATAACGTTATGTGGTAATAAGTTATAACGTATGACGTTATGTAATATTACCTTATAACGTATAACGTTATGTATCTTTACGATATAACGTATAACGTTATGTAGCATAACGATATAACGTATAACGTTATGTAGCATTACCATATAACGTAAAACGTTATCTAACATTACGATATAACGTATAACGTTATGTAGCATAACGATATAACGTATAACGTTATGTAGCATTACCATATAACGTAAAACGTTATCTAACATTACGATATAACGTATAACGTTATGCAGCATAACGATAGAACGTATTACGTTATATATTATTACGTTATAACGTATAACGTTATGTAGCATTACGATATAACGTATAACGTTATGAAGCATTACGATATAACGTATAACGTTATGTACCATAACGATATAACGTATAACGTTATGTAGCATTACGATATAACGTATAACGTTATGTAGCATATCGATATAACGTATAGCGTTATGTAGCATTACGATATAACGTATAACGATATGTAGCATAACGATATAACGTATAACGTTAAGTAGCATTACGATATAACGTATAACGTTATGAAGCATTACGATATAACGTATAACGTTATGTACCATAACGATATAACGTATAACGTTATGTAGCATTACGACATAACGTATAACGTTATATGGTAATACGTTATAACGTATAACGTTATGTCGCATTACCATATAACGTATAACGTTATGTAGCGTTACGATATAACGTATAACGTTATGTAGCTTTACGATATAACGTATAACGTTATGTAATATTACGTTATAACGTATAACGTTATGTAGCATTACGATATAACGTATAACGTTATGTAGCATTGCGATATAACGTATAACGTTATGTAGTATTACGTTATCACGTATAACGTTATGTAGTATTACGATATAACGTATAACGATATGTAGCATAACGATATAACGTATAACGTTAAGTAGCATTACGATATAACGTATAACGTTATGAAGCATTACGATATAACGTATAACGTTATGTAGCATAACGATATAACGTATAAAGTTTATAGTATTACGTTATAACGTATAACGTTATGTAGCATTACGATATAACGTATAACGTTATATGGTAATACGTTATAACGTATAACGTTATATAGCATTACGATATAACGCATAACGTTATGTAGCATAACGATATAACGTATAACGTTATATAGTATTACGTTATAACGTATAACGTTATGTAATATTACGTTATAACGTATAACGTTATGTAGCATTACGATATAACGTATAACGTTATGTAGCATTACGATATAACGTATAACGTTATGTAGTATTACGTTATCACGTATAACGTTATGTAGTATTACGATATAACGTAGTATGTTATGTAGCATAACGATATAACGTATAACGTTATGTAGGATTACGATATAACGTATAGCGTTATGTAGCATAACGATATAACGTATAACGTTATGTAGCATTACCATATAACGTAAAACGTTATGTAGCATAACGATATAACGTATAACGTTATATAGTATTACGTTATAACGTATAACGTTATGTAATATTACCTTATAACGTATAACGTTAAGTAGCATTACGATATAACGTATAACGTTATGAAGCATTACGATATAACGTATAACGTTATGTACCATAACAATATAACGTATAACGTTATGTAGCATTAGGACATAACGTATAACGTTATGTAGCATAACGATATAACGTATAACGTTATGTAGCATTATGATATAACGTATAACGTTATATAGTAATACGTTATAACGTATAACGTTATGTAGCATTACCATATAACGTATATCGTTATGTAGAATTACCATATAACGTATTACGTTATGTAGCACTACGATATAACGTATAACGTTATGTAGCATTACCATATAACGTAAAACGTTATGTAGCATAACGATATAACGTATAACGTTATATAGTATTACGTTATAACGTATAACGTTATGTAATATTACCTTATAACGTATAACGTTAAGTAGCATTACGATATAACGTATAACGTTATGAAGCATTACGATATAACGTATAACGTTATGTACCATAACAATATAACGTATAACGTTATGTAGCATTAGGACATAACGTATAACGTTATGTAGCATTACGATATGACGTATAACGTTATGTAGCATTACGATATAACGTATAACGTTATATGTTAATGCGTTGTAACGTATAACGTTATGTAGCAAAACTATATAACGTATAACGTTATGTAGCATTACGATATAACGTATAACGTTATATAGTATTACGTATTAACGTATAACGTTACGTAGTATTACGTTATAACGTATAACGTTATGTAGCATTACGATATAAGGTATAACGTTATGTAGTATTACGTTATAACGTATAACGTTATGTAGCAATACGATATAACGTATAACGTTATGTAGCATTACGATATAACGTATAACGTTATGTAGCATTACGATATAACGTATAAGGTTATGTAGCATTACGATATAACGTATAAGGTTATATAGTATTACGTTATAACGTATAACGTTATGTAGCATTACGATATAACGTATAACGTTATGAAGCATTACGATATAACGCATAACGTTATGTACCATAACGATATAACGTATAACGTTATGTAGCATTACGACATAACGTATAACGTTATATGGTAATACGTTATAACGTATAACGTTATGTAGCATTACCATATAACGTATAACGTTATGTAGCATTACGTTATAACGTATAACGTTATGTATCTTTACGATATAACGTATAACGTTATGTAGCATAACGATATAACGTATAACGTTAAGTAGCATTACGATATAACGTATAACGTTATGAAGCATTACGATATAACGTATAACGTTATGTATCTTTACGATATAACGTATAACGTTATGTAGCATAACGATATAACGTATAACGTTATGTAGCATTACCATATAACGTAAAACGTTATGTAGCATAACGATATAACGTATAACGTTATATAGTATTACGTTATAACGTATAACGTTATGTAATATTACCTTATAACGTATAACGTTATGTAGCAATACGATATAACGTATAACGTTATGTAGCATTACGGTATAACGTATAACGTTATGTAGCATTACGATATAACGTATAACGTTATGTGGTAATAAGTTATAACGTATGACGTTATGTAATATTACCTTATAACGTATAACGTTATGTATCTTTACGATATAACGTATAACGTTATGTAGCATAACGATATAACGTATAACGTTATGTAGCATTACCATATAACGTAAAACGTTATCTAACATTACGATATAACGTATAACGTTATGTAGCATAACGATATAACGTATAACGTTATGTAGCATTACCATATAACGTAAAACGTTATCTAACATTACGATATAACGTATAACGTTATGCAGCATAACGATAGAACGTATTACGTTATATATTATTACGATATAACGTATAACGTTATGTAGCATTACGATATAACGTATAACGTTATGAAGCATTACGATATAACGTATAACGTTATGTACCATAACGATATAACGTATAACGTTATGTAGCATTACGATATAACGTATAACGTTATGTAGCATATCGATATAACGTATAGCGTTATGTAGCATTACGATATAACGTATAACGATATGTAGCATAACGATATAACGTATAACGTTAAGTAGCATTACGATATAACGTATAACGTTATGAAGCATTACGATATAACGTATAACGTTATGTACCATAACGATATAACGTATAACGTTATGTAGCATTACGACATAACGTATAACGTTATATGGTAATACGTTAGAACGTATAACGTTATGTCGCATTACCATATAACGTATAACGTTATGTAGCGTTACGATATAACGTATAACGTTATGTAGCTTTACGATATAACGTATAACGTTATGTAGCATAACGATATAACGTATAACGTTATGTAGCATTACGATATAACGTATTACGTTATGTAGCATTACGATATAACGTATAACGTTATGTAGCATAACGATATAACGTATAAAGTTTATAGTATTACGTTATAACGTATAACGTTATGTAGCATTACGATATAACGTATAACGTTATATGGTAATACGTTATAACGTATAACGTTATATAGCATTACGATATAACGCATAACGTTATGTAGCATAACGATATAACGTATAACGTTATATAGTATTACGTTATAACGTATAACGTTATGTAATATTACGTTATAACGTATAACGTTATGTAGCATTACGATATAACGTATAACGTTATGTAGCATTACGATATAACGTATAACGTTATGTAGTATTACGTTATCACGTATAACGTTATGTAGTATTACGATATAACGTAGTACGTTATGTAGCATAACGATATAACGTATAACGTTATGTAGGATTACGATATAACGTATAGCGTTATGTAACATTACGATATAACGTATAACGTTATATGGTAATACGTTATAACGTATAACGTTATGTAGCATTACGATATAACGTATAACGTTATGTAGCATATCGATATAACGTATAACGTTATGTAGCATTACGATATAACGTATAACGTTATGTAGCATTACGACATAACGTATAACGTTATATGGTAATACGTTATAACGTATAACGTTATGTAGCATTACCATATAACGTATAACGTTATGTAGCATTACGATATAACGTATAACGTTATGTATCTTTACGATATAACGTATAACGTTATGTAGCATAACGATATAACGTATAACGTTATGTAGCATTACGATATAACGTATAACGTTATGTATCTTTACGATATAACGTATAACGTTATGTAGCATAACGATATAACGTATAACGTTATGTAGCATTACCATATAACGTAAAACGTTATGTAGCATAACGATATAACGTATAACGTTATATAGTATTACGTTATAACGTATAACGTTATGTAATATTACCTTATAACGTATAACGTTATGTAGCAATACGATATAACGTATAACGTTATGTAGCATTACGGTATAACGTATAACGTTATGTAGCATTACGATATAACGTATAACGTTATATGGTAATACGTTATAACGTATAACGTTATATAGCATTACGATATAACGCATAACGTTATGTAGCATAACGATATAACGTATAACGTTATATAGTATTACGTTATAACGTATAACGTTATGTAATATTACGTTATAACGTATAACGTTATGTAGCATTACGATATAACGTATAACGTTATGTAGCATTACGATATAACGTATAACGTTATGTAGTATTACGTTATCACGTATAACGTTATGTAGTATTACGATATAACGTAGTACGTTATGTAGCATAACGATATAACGTATAACGTTATGTAGGATTACGATATAACGTATAGCGTTATGTAACATTACGATATAACGTATAACGTTATATGGTAATACGTTATAACGTATAACGTTATGTAGCATTACGATATAACGTATAACGTTATGTAGCATATCGATATAACGTATAACGTTATGTAGCATTACGATATAACGTATAACGTTATATAGTATTACGTATTAACGTATAACGTTACGTAGTATTACGTTATAACGTATAACGTTATGTAGCATTACGATATAAGGTATAACGTTATGTAGTATTACGTTATAACGTATAACGTTATGAAGCATTACGATATAACGCATAACGTTATGTACCATAACGATATAACGTATAACGTTATGTAGCATTACGACATAACGTATAACGTTATATGGTAATACGTTATAACGTATAACGTTATGTAGCATTACCATATAACGTATAACGTTATGTAGCATTACGATATAACGTATAACGTTATGTATCTTTACGATATAACGTATAACGTTATGTAGCATAACGATATAACGTATAACGTTAAGTAGCATTACGATATAACGTATAACGTTATGAAGCATTACGATATAACGTATAACGTTATGTATCTTTACGATATAACGTATAACGTTATGTAGCATAACGATATAACGTATAACGTTATGTAGCATTACCATATAACGTAAAACGTTATGTAGCATAACGATATAACGTATAACGTTATATAGTATTACGTTATAACGTATAACGTTATGTAATATTACCTTATAACGTATAACGTTATGTAGCAATACGATATAACGTATAACGTTATGTAGCATTACGGTATAACGTATAACGTTATGTAGCATTACGATATAACGTATAACGTTATGTGGTAATAAGTTATAACGTATGACGTTATGTAATATTACCTTATAACGTATAACGTTATGTATCTTTACGATATAACGTATAACGTTATGTAGCATAACGATATAACGTATAACGTTATGTAGCATTACCATATAACGTAAAACGTTATCTAACATTACGATATAACGTATAACGTTATGTAGCATAACGATATAACGTATAACGTTATGTAGCATTACCATATAACGTAAAACGTTATCTAACATTACGATATAACGTATAACGTTATGCAGCATAACGATAGAACGTATTACGTTATATATTATTACGATATAACGTATAACGTTATGTAGCATTACGATATAACGTATAACGTTATGAAGCATTACGATATAACGTATAACGTTATGTACCATAACGATATAACGTATAACGTTATGTAGCATTACGATATAACGTATAACGTTATGTAGCATATCGATATAACGTATAGCGTTATGTAGCATTACGATATAACGTATAACGATATGTAGCATAACGATATAACGTATAACGTTAAGTAGCATTACGATATAACGTATAACGTTATGAAGCATTACGATATAACGTATAACGTTATGTACCATAACGATATAACGTATAACGTTATGTAGCATTACGACATAACGTATAACGTTATATGGTAATACGTTAGAACGTATAACGTTATGTCGCATTA
Source organism: Bombus lapidarius (assembly GCA_936014575.1). Lineage (NCBI taxonomy): Eukaryota > Metazoa > Arthropoda > Insecta > Hymenoptera > Apidae > Bombus > Bombus lapidarius. The sequence goes on from CAKXZU010000251.1 coordinate 10,578, forward strand.
CCATATAACGTATAACGTTATGTAGCGTTACGATATAACGTATAACGTTATGTAGCTTTACGATATAACGTATAACGTTATGTAGCATAACGATATAACGTATAACGTTATGTAGCATTACGATATAACGTATTACGTTATGTAGCATTACGATATAACGTATAACGTTATGTAGCATAACGATATAACGTATAAAGTTTATAGTATTACGTTATAACGTATAACGTTATGTAGCATTACGATATAACGTATAACGTTATATGGTAATACGTTATAACGTATAACGTTATATAGCATTACGATATAACGCATAACGTTATGTAGCATAACGATATAACGTATAACGTTATATAGTATTACGTTATAACGTATAACGTTATGTAATATTACGTTATAACGTATAACGTTATGTAGCATTACGATATAACGTATAACGTTATGTAGCATTACGATATAACGTATAACGTTATGTAGTATTACGTTATCACGTATAACGTTATGTAGTATTACGATATAACGTAGTACGTTATGTAGCATAACGATATAACGTATAACGTTATGTAGGATTACGATATAACGTATAGCGTTATGTAACATTACGATATAACGTATAACGTTATATGGTAATACGTTATAACGTATAACGTTATGTAGCATTACGATATAACGTATAACGTTATGTAGCATATCGATATAACGTATAACGTTATGTAGCATTACGATATAACGTATAACGTTATGTAGCATTACGACATAACGTATAACGTTATATGGTAATACGTTATAACGTATAACGTTATGTAGCATTACCATATAACGTATAACGTTATGTAGCATTACGATATAACGTATAACGTTATGTATCTTTACGATATAACGTATAACGTTATGTAGCATAACGATATAACGTATAACGTTATGTAGCATTACGATATAACGTATAACGTTATGTATCTTTACGATATAACGTATAACGTTATGTAGCATAACGATATAACGTATAACGTTATGTAGCATTACCATATAACGTAAAACGTTATGTAGCATAACGATATAACGTATAACGTTATATAGTATTACGTTATAACGTATAACGTTATGTAATATTACCTTATAACGTATAACGTTATGTAGCAATACGATATAACGTATAACGTTATGTAGCATTACGGTATAACGTATAACGTTATGTAGCATTACGATATAACGTATAACGTTATGTGGTAATAAGTTATAACGTATGACGTTATGTAATATTACCTTATAACGTATAACGTTATGTATCTTTACGATATAACGTATAACGTTATGTAGCATAACGATATAACGTATAACGTTATGTAGCATTACCATATAACGTAAAACGTTATCTAACATTACGATATAACGTATAACGTTATGTAGCATAACGATATAACGTATAACGTTATGTAGCATTACCATATAACGTAAAACGTTATCTAACATTACGATATAACGTATAACGTTATGCAGCATAACGATAGAACGTATTACGTTATATATTATTACGTTATAACGTATAACGTTATGTAGCATTACGATATAACGTATAACGTTATGAAGCATTACGATATAACGTATAACGTTATGTACCATAACGATATAACGTATAACGTTATGTAGCATTACTATATAACGTATAACGTTATGTAGCATATCGATATAACGCATAGCGTTATGTAGCATTACGATATAACGTATAACGATATGTAGCATAACGATATAACGTATAACGTTAAGTAGCATTACGATATAACGTATAACGTTATGAAGCATTACGATATAACGTATAACGTTATGTACCATAACGATATAACGTATAACGTTATGTAGCATTACGACATAACGTATAACGTTATATGGTAATACGTTATAACGTATAACGTTATGTCGCATTACCATATAACGTATAACGTTATGTAGCGTTACGATATAACGTATAACGTTATGTAGCTTTACGATATAACGTATAACGTTATGTAGCATAACGATATAACGTATAACGTTATGTAGCATTACGATATAACGTATTACGTTATGTAGCATTACGATATAACGTATAACGTTATGTAGCATAACGATATAACGTATAAAGTTTATAGTATTACGTTATAACGTATAACGTTATGTAGCATTACGATATAACGTATAACGTTATATGGTAATACGTTATAACGTATAACGTTATATAGCATTACGATATAACGCATAACGTTATGTAGCATCACGATATAACGTATAACGTTATATAGTATTACGTTATAACGTATAACGTTATGTAATATTACGTTATAACGTATAACGTTATGTAGCATTACGATATAACGTATAACGTTATGTAGCATTACGATATAACGTATAATGTTATGTAGTATTACGTTATCACGTATAACGTTATGTAGTATTACGATATAACGTAGTACGTTATGTAGCATAACGATATAACGTATAACGTTATGTAGGATTACGATATAACGTATAGCGTTATGTAACATTACGATATAACGTATAACGTTATATGGTAATACGTTATAACGTATAACGTTATGTAGCATTACGATATAACGTATAACGTTATGTAGCATATCGATATAACGTATAACGTTATGTAGCATTACGATATAACGTATAACGTTATGAGGCATTACGTTATAACGTATAACGTTATGTACTATAACGATATAACGTATAACGTTATGTAGCATTACGATATAACGTATAACGTTATATGGTAATACGTTATAACGTATAACGTTATGTAGCATTACCATATAACGTATAACGTTATGTAGCATTACGATATAACGTATAACGTTATGTAGCTTTACGATATAACGTATAACGTTATGTAGCATAACGTTATAACGTATAACGTTATGTAGCATAACGTTATAACGTATAACGTTATGTAGCATTACGATATAACGTATAACGTTATGTGGTAATAAGTTATAACGTATGACGTTATGTAGCATTACGATATAACGTATAACGTCATGAAGCATTACGATATAACGTATAACGTTAAGTAGCATTACGATATGACGTATAACGTTATGTAGCATTGCGTTATAACCTATAACGTTATTGTAGTATTAATATATAACGTATAACGTTATGTAGCATTACGATATAACGTATAACGTTATGTAGCATTACGATATAACGTATAACGTTATGTAGCATTACGATATAACGTATAACGTTATGTAGCATTACGATATAACGTATAACGTCATGAAGCATTACGATATAACGTATGACGTTATGTAGCATTACGATATAACGTATAACGTTATGTGGTAATAAGTTATAACGTATGACGTTATGTAGCATTACGATATAACGTATAACGTCATGAAGCATTACGATATAACGTATAACGTTATGTAGCATTACGATATAACGTATAACGTTAAGTAGCATTACGATATAACGTATAACGTTATGAAGCATTACGATATAACGTATAACGTTATGTAGCATTACGATATAACGTATAACGTTATATAGTATTACGTATTAACGTATAACGTTACGTAGTATTACGTTATAACGTATAACGTTATGTAGCATTACGATATAACGTATAACGTTATGTATCTTTACGATATAACGTATAACGTTATGTAGCATAACGATATAACGTATAACGTTATGTAGCATTACCATATAACGTAAAACGTTATGTAGCATAACGATATAACGTATAACGTTATATAGTATTACGTTATAACGTATAACGTTATGTAATATTTCCTTATAACGTATAACGTTATGTAGCAATACGATATAACGTATAACGTTATGTAGCATTACGGTATAACGTATAACGTTATGTAGCATTACGATATAACGTATAACGTTATGTGGTAATAAGTTATAACGTATGACGTTATGTAATATTACCTTATAACGTATAACGTTATGTATCTTTACGATATAACGTATAACGTTATGTAGCATAACGATATAACGTATAACGTTATGTAGCATTACCATATAACGTAAAACGTTATCTAACATTACGATATAACGTATAACGTTATGTAGCATAACGATATAACGTATAACGTTATGTAGCAATACTATATAACGTATAACGTTATGTAGCATATCGATATAACGTATAGCGTTATGTAGCATTACGATATAACGTATAACGATATGTAGCATAACGATATAACGTATAACGTTAAGTAGCATTACGATATAACGTATAACGTTATGAAGCATTACGATATAACGTATAACGTTATGTACCATAACGATATAACGTATAACGTTATGTAGCATTACGACATAACGTATAACGTTATATGGTAATACGTTATAACGTATAACGTTATGTCGCATTACCATATAACGTATAACGTTATGTAGCGTTACGATATAACGTATAACGTTATGAAGCATTACGATATAACGTATAACGTTATGTACCATAACGATATAACGTATAACGTTATGTAGCATTACGACATAACGTATAACGTTATATGGTAATACGTTATAACGTATAACGTTATGTCGCATTACCATATAACGTATAACGTTATGTAGCGTTACGATATAACGTATAACGTTATGTAGTTTTACGATATAACGTATAACGTTATGTAGCATAACGATATAACGTATAACGTTATGTAGCATAACGATATAACGTATAAAGTTTATAGTATTACGTTATAACGTATAACGTTATGTAGCATTACGATATAACGTATAACGTTATATGGTAATACGTTATAACGTATAACGTTATATAGCATTACGATATAACGCATAACGTTATGTAGCATTACGATATAACGTATAACGTTATGTAGTATTACGTTATCACGTATAACGTTATGTAGTATTACGATATAACGTAGTACGTTATGTAGCATAACGATATAACGTATAACGTTATGTAGGATTACGATATAACGTATAGCGTTATGTAACATTACGATATAACGTATAACGTTATATGGTAATACGTTATAACGTATAACGTTATGTAGCATTACGATATAACGTATAACGTTATATGGTATTACGTTATAACGTATAACGTTATGTAGCATTACCATATAACGTATAACGTTATGTAGCATTACGATATAACGTATAACGTTATGTAGCTTTACGATATAACGTATAACGTTATGTGGCATAACGTTATAACGTATAACGTTATGTAGCATTACGATATAACGTATAACGTTATGTGGTAATAAGTTATAACGTATGACGTTATGTAGCATTACGATATAACGTATAACGTCATGAAGCATTACGATATAACGTATAACGTTAAGTAGCATTACGATATGACGTATAACGTTATGTAGCATTGCGTTATAACCTATAACGTTATTGTAGTATTAATATATAACGTATAACGTTATGTAGCATTACGATATAACGTATAACGTTATGTAGCATTACGATATAACGTATAACGTTATGTAGCATTACGATATAACGTATAACGTTATGTAGCATTACGATATAACGTATAACGTCATGAAGCATTACGATATAACGTATAACGTTATGTAGCATTACGATATAACGTATAACGTTATGTAGCAAAACGATATAACGTATAACGTTATGTAGCATTACGATATAACGTATAACGTTATATAGTATTACGTATTAACGTATAACGTTACGTAGTATTACGTTATAACGTATAACGTTATGTAGCATTACGATATAACGTATAACGTTATGTAGTATTACGTTATAACGTATAACGTTATGTAGCAATACGATATAACGTATAACGTTATGTAGCATTACGATAGAACGTATAACGTTATGTAGCATTACGATATAACGTATAAGGTTATGTAGCATTACGATATAACGTATAAGGTTATATAGTATTACGTTATAACGTATAACGTTATGTAGCATTACGATATAACGTATAACGTTATGTAGCATTACGATATAACGTATAACGTTATGTAGCATTACGTTATAACGTATAAAGTTATGTAGTATTACTATATAACGTATAACGTTATGTAGCATTACGATATAACGTATAATGTTATGTAGCATTACGACATAACGTATAACGTTATATGGTAATAAGTGATAACGTATAACGTTATCTAACATTACGATATAACGTATAACGTTTTGCAGCATAACGATAGAACGTATTACGTTATATATTATTACGTTAGAACGTATAACGTTATGTAGCATTAGGATATAACGTATAACGTTATGAAGCATTACGATATAACGTATAACGTTATGTACCATAACGATATAACGTATAACGTTATGTAGCATTACGATATAACGTATAACGATATGTAGCATATCGATATAACGTATAGCGTTATGTAGCATTACGATATAACGTATAACGATATGTAGCATAACGATATAACGTATAACGTTAAGTAGCGTTACGATATAACGTATAACGTTATGAAGCATTACGATATAACGTATAACGTTATGTACCATAACGATATAACGTATAACGTTATGTAGCATTACGACATAACGTATAACGTTATATGGTAATACGTTATAACGTATAACGTTATGTAGCATTACCATATAACGTATAACGTTATGTAGCGTTACGATATAACGTATAACGTTATGTAGCTTTACGATATAACGTATAACGTTATGTAGCATAACGATATAACGTATAACGTTATGTAGCATTACGATATAACGTATTACGTTATGTAGCATTACGATATAACGTATAACGTTATGTAGCATAACGATATAACGTATAAAGTTTATAGTATTACGTTATAACGTATAACGTTATGTAGCATTACGATATAACGTATAACGTTATATGGTAATACGTTATAACGTATAACGTTATGTAGCATTACGATATAACGTATAACGTTATGTGGTAATAAGTTATAACGTATGACGTTATGTAGCATAACGATATAACGTATAACGTCATGAAGCATTACGATATAACGTATAACGTTATGTAGCATTACGATATGACGTATAACGTTATGTAGCATTGCGTTATAACCTATAACGTTATTGTAGTATTAATATATAACGTATAACGTTATGTAGCATTACGATATAACGTATAACGTTATGTAGCATTACGATATAACGTATAACGTTATGTAGCATTACGATATAACGTATAACGTTATATGGTAATACGTTATAACGTATAACGTTATGTAGCATTACCATATAACGTATAACGTTATGTAGCATTACGATATAACGTATAACGCTATGTAGCTTTACGATATAACGTATAACGTTATATAGTATTACGTAATAACGTATAACGTTACCTGGTATTACGTTATAACGTATAACGTTATGTAGCATTACGATATAATGTATAACGTTATGTAGTATTACGTTATAACGTATAACGTTATATGGTAATACGTTATAACGTATAACGTTATGTAGCATTACGATATAACGTATAACGTTGTGTAGCATAACGATATAACGTATAACGTTATGTATCATTACGATATAACGTATAACGTTATGTAGCTTTACGATATAACGTATAACGTTATGTAGCATAACGATATAACGTATAACGTTATGTAGCATTACGACGTAATGTATAACGTTGTGTAGCATAACGATATAACGTATAACGTTATGTATCATTACGATATAACGTATGACGTTATGTAGCATTACGATATAACGTATAACGTCATGAAGCATTACGATATAACATATAACGTTATGTAGCATTACGACATAACGTATAACGTTATGTAGCATTGCGTTATAACCTATAACGTTATTGTAGTATTAATATATAACGTATAACGTTATGTAGCATTACGATATAACGTATAACGTTATGTAGCATTACGATATAACGTATAACGTTATATGGTAATACGTTATAACGTATAACGTTATGTAGCATTACCATATAACGTATTACGTTATGTAGCATTACGATATAACGTATAACGTTATGTAGCATAACGATGTAATGTATAAAGTTATATAGTATTACGTTATAACGTATATCGTTATGTAGCATTACGATATAACGTATAACGTTATATGGTAATACGTTATAACGTATAACATTATGTAGCATTACGATATAACGCATAACGTTATGTAGCATAACGATATAACGTATAACGTTATATAGTATTACGTTATAACGTGTAACGTTATGTAATATTACGTTATAACGTACAACGTTATGTAGCATTACGATATAACGTATAACGTTATGTAGCATTACGATATAACGTATAACGTTATATGTTAATGCGTTGTAACGTATAACGTTATGTAGGAAAACGATATAACGTATAACGTTATGTAGCACTACGATATAACGTATAACGTTATATAGTATTACGTAATAACGTATAACGTTACGTAGTATTACGTTATAACGTATAACATTATGTAGCATTACGATATAACGTATAACGTTATGTAGTATTACGTTATAACGTATAACGTTATGTAGCAATACGATATAATTTATAACGTTATGTAGCATTACGATATAACGTATAACGTTATGTAGCATTACGTTATAACGTATAAAGTTATGTAGTATTACTATATAACGTATAACGTTATGTAGCATTATGATATAACGTATAACGTTATATGGTAATTAGTTATAACGTATAACGTTATCTAACATTACGATATAACGTATAACGTTATGCAGCACAACGATATAACGTATTACGTTATATATTATTACGTTATAACGTATAACGTTATGTAGTATTACGTCATATCTTATAACGTTATTTAGCATTACTATATAACGTATAACGTTATGTAGCATTACGATATAACGTATAACATTATGTAGCATTACGATATAACGTATAACGTTATATGGTAATACGTTATAACGTATAACATTATGTAGCATTACGATATAACGCATAACGTTATGTAGCATAACGATATAACGTATAACGTTATAATGTATTACGTTATAACGTATAACGTTATGTAGCATTACGATATAACGTATAACGTTATGTAGCATTACGATATAACGTATAACGTTATATGTTAATGCGTTGTAACGTATAACGTTATGTAGGAAAACGATATAACGTATAACGTTATGTAGCACTACGATATAACGTATAACGTTATATAGTATTACGTAATAACGTATAACGTTACGTAGTATTACGTTATAACGTATAACGTTACGTAGTATTACTTTATAACGTATAACGTTATGTAGCATTACGATATAACGTATAACGTTATATGGTAATACGTTATAACGTATAACGTTATGTAGCAATACGATATATCGTATAACGTCATGTAGCATTACGATATAACGTATAACGTTATGTAGCATTACGTTATAACGTATAAAGTTATGTAGTATTACTATATAACGTATAACGTTATGTAGCATTACGATATAACGTATAATGTTATGTAGCATTACGACATAACGTATAACGTTATATGGTAATAAGTGATAACGTATAACGTTATCTAACATTACGATATAACGTATAACGTTATGCAGCATAACGATAGAACGTATTACGTTATATATTATTACGTTATAACGTATAACGTTATGTAGCATTACGATATAACGTATAACGTTATGAAGCATTACGATATAACGTATAACGTTATGTACCATAACGATATAACGTATAACGTTATGTAGCATTACGATATAACGTATAACGTTATGTAGCATATCGATATAACGTATAGCGTTATGTAGCATTACGATATAACGTATAACGATATGTAGCATAACGATATAACGTATAACGTTAAGTAGCATTACGATATAACGTATAACGTTATGAAGCATTACGATATAACGTATAACGTTATGTACCATAACGATATAACGTATAACGTTATGTAGCATTACGACATAACGTATAACGTTATATGGTAATACGTTATAACGTATAACGTTATGTCGCATTACCATATAACGTATAACGTTATGTAGCGTTACGATATAACGTATAACGTTATGTAGCTTTACGATATAACGTATAACGTTATGTAGCATAACGATATAACGTATAACGTTATGTAGCATTACGATATAACGTATTACGTTATGTAGCATTACGATATAACGTATAACGTTATGTAGCATAACGATATAACGTATAACGTTATGTAGGATTACGATATAACGTATAGCGTTATGTAACATTACGATATAACGTATAACGTTATATGGTAATACGTTATAACGTATAACGTTATGTAGCATTACGATATAACGTATAACGTTATGTAGCATATCGATATAACGTATAACGTTATGTAGCATTACGATATAACGTGTAACGATATGTAGCATAACGATATAACGTATAACGTTAAGTAGCATTACGATATAACGTATAACGTTATGAGGCATTACGTTATAACGTATAACGTTATGTACTATAACGATATAACGTATAACGTTATGTAGCATTACGACGTAATGTATAACGTTGTGTAGCATAACGATATAACGTATAACGTTATGTATCATTACGATATAACGTATGACGTTATGTAGCATTACGATATAACGTATAACGTCATGTAGCATTACGATATAACGTATAACGTTATGTGGTAATAAGTTATAACGTATGACGTTATGTAGCATTACGATATAACGTATAACGTCATGAAGCATTACGATATAACGTATAACGTTATGTAGCATTACGATATGACGTATAACGTTATGTAGCATTGCGTTATAACCTATAACGTTATTGTAGTATTAATATATAACGTATAACGTTATGTAGCATTACGATATAACGTATAACGTCATGAAGCATTACGATATAACGTATAACGTTATGTAGCATTACGATATAACGTATAACGCTATGTGGTAATAAGTTATAACGTATGACGTTATGTAGCATTACGATATAACGTATAACGTCATGAAGCATTACGATATAACGTATAACGTTATGTAGCATTACGATATAACGTATAACGTTAAGTAGCATTACGATATAACGTATAACGTTATGAAGCATTACGATATAACGTATAACGTTATGTAGCATTACGATATAACGTATAACGTTATGTAGTATTACGTTATAACGTATAACGTTATGTAGCAATACGATATAACGTATAACGTTATGTAGCATAACGATGTAATGTATAAAGTTATATAGTATTACGTTATAACGTATATCGTTATGTAGCATTACGATATAACGTATAACGTTATATGTTAATGCGTTGTAACGTATAACGTTATGTAGCAAAACGATATAACGTATAACGTTATGTAGCATTACGATATAACGTATAACGTTATATAGTATTACGTATTAACGTATAACGTTACGTAGTATTACGTTATAACGTATAACGTTATGTAGCATTACGATATAACGTATAACGTTATGTAGTATTACGTTATAACGTATAACGTTATGTAGCAATACGATATAACGTATAACGTTATGTAGCATTACGATATAACGTATAACGTTATGTAGCATTACGATATAACGTATAAGGTTATGTAGCATTACGATATAACGTATAAGGTTATATAGTATTACGTTATAACGTATAACGTTATGTAGCATTACGATATAACGTATAACGTTATGTAGCATTACGATATAACGTATAACGTTATGTAGCATTACGTTATAACGTATAAAGTTATGTAGTATTACTATATAACGTATAACGTTATGTAGCATTACGATATAACGTATAATGTTATGTAGCATTACGACATAACGTATAACGTTACATGGTAATAAGTGATAACGTATAACGTTATCTAACATTACGATATAACGTATAACGTTATGCAGCATAACGATAGAACGTATTACGTTATATATTATTACGTTAGAACGTATAACGTTATGTAGCATTAGGATATAACGTATAACGTTATGAAGCATTACGATATAACGTATAACGTTATGTACCATAACGATATAACGTATAACGTTATGTAGCATTACGATATAACGTATAACGATATGTAGCATATCGATATAACGTATAGCGTTATGTAGCATTACGATATAACGTATAACGATATGTAGCATAACGATATAACGTATAACGTTAAGTAGCATTACGATATAACGTATAACGTTATGAAGCATTACGATATAACGTATAACGTTATGTACCATAACGATATAACGTATAACGTTATGTAGCATTACGACATAACGTATAACGTTATATGGTAATACGTTATAACGTATAACGTTATGTAGCATTACCATATAACGTATAACGTTATGTAGCGTTACGATATAACGTATAACGTTAAGTAGCTTTACGATATAACGTATAACGTTATGTAGCATAACGATATAACGTATAACGTTATGTAGTACTACGATATAACGTATTACGTTATGTAGCATTACGATATAACGTATAACGTTATGTAGCATAACGATATAACGTATAAAGTTTATAGTATTACGTTATAACGTATAACGTTATGTAGCATTACGATATAACGTATAACGTTATATGGTAATACGTTATAACGTATAACGTTATATAGCATTACGATATAACGCATAACGTTATGTAGCATAACGATATAACGTATAACGTTATATGGTAATACGTTATAACGTATAACGTTATGTAGCATTACCATATAACGTATAACGTTATGTAGCATTACGATATAACGTATAACGTTATGTAGCTTTACGATATAACGTATAACGTTATGTAGCATAACGATATAACGTATAACGTTATGTAGCATTACGATATAACGTATAACGTTATGTGGTAATAAGTTATAACGTATGACGTTATGTAGCATAACGATATAACGTATAACGTCATGAAGCATTACGATATAACGTATAACGTTATGTAGCATTACGATATGACGTATAACGTTATGTAGCATTGCGTTATAACCTATAACGTTATTGTAGTATTAATATATAACGTATAACGTTATGTAGCATTACGATATAACGTATAACGTTATGTAGCATTACGATATAACGTATAACGTTATGTAGCATTACGATATAACGTATAACGTTATATGGTAATACGTTATAACGTATAACGTTATGTAGCATTACCATATAACGTATAACGTTATGTAGCATTACGATATAACGTATAACGCTATGTAGCTTTACGATATAACGTATAACGTTATATAGTATTACGTAATAACGTATAACGTTACCTGGTATTACGTTATAACGTATAACTTTATGTAGCATTACGATATAATGTATAACGTTATGTAGTATTACGTTATAACGTATAACGTTATATGGTAATACGTTATAACGTATAACGTTATGTAGCATTACGATATAACGTATAACGTTGTGTAGCATAACGATATAACGTATAACGTTATGTATCATTACGATATAACGTATAACGTTATGTAGCTTTACGATATAACGTATAACGTTATGTAGCATAACGATATAACGTATAACGTTATGTAGCATTACGACGTAATGTATAACGTTGTGTAGCATAACGATATAACGTATAACGTTATGTATCATTACGATATAACGTATGACGTTATGTAGCATTACGATATAACGTATAACGTCATGAAGCATTACGATATAACATATAACGTTATGTAGCATTACGACATAACGTATAACGTTATGTAGCATTGCGTTATAACCTATAACGTTATTGTAGTATTAATATATAACGTATAATGTTATGTAGCATTACGATATAACGTATAACGTTATGTAGCATTACGATATAACGTATAACGTTATATGGTAATACGTTATAACGTATAACGTTATGTAGCATTACCATATAACGTATTACGTTATGTAGCATTACGATATAACGTATAACGTTATGTAGCATAACGATGTAATGTATAAAGTTATATAGTATTACGTTATAACGTATATCGTTATGTAGCATTACGATATAACGTATAACGTTATATGGTAATACGTTATAACGTATAACATTATGTAGCATTACGATATAACGCATAACGTTATGTAGCATAACGATATAACGTATAACGTTATATAGTATTACGTTATAACGTGTAACGTTATGTAATATTACGTTATAACGTACAACGTTATGTAGCATTACGATATAACGTATAACGTCATGTAGCATTACGATATAACGTATAACGTTATATGTTAATGCGCTGTAACGTATAACGTTATGTAGGAAAACGATATAACGTATAACGTTATGTAGCATTACGATATAACGTATAACGCTATGTAGCTTTACGATATAACGTATAACGTTATATAGTATTACGTTATAACGTATAACATTATGTAGCATTACGATATAACGTATAACGTTATGTAGTATTACGTTATAACGTATAACGTTATGTAGCAATACGATATAATTTATAACGTTATGTAGCATTACGATATAACGTATAACGTTATGTAGCATTACGTTATAACGTATAAAGTTATGTAGTATTACTATATAACGTATAACGTTATGTAGCATTATGATATAACGTATAACGTTATATGGTAATTAGTTATAACGTATAACGTTATCTAACATTACGATATAACGTATAACGTTATGCAGCACAACGATATAACGTATTACGTTATATATTATTACGTTATAACGTATAACGTTATGTAGTATTACGTCATATCTTATAACGTTATTCAGCATTACTATATAACGTATAACGTTATGTAGCATTACGATATAACGTATAACATTATTAAGCATTACGATATAACGTATAACGTTATATGGTAATACGTTATAACGTATAACATTATGTAGCATTACGATATAACGCATAACGTTATGTAGCATAACGATATAACGTATAACGTTATAATGTATTACGTTATAACGTATAACGTTATGTAGCATTACGATATAACGTATAACGTTATGTAGCATTACGATATAACGTATAACGTTATATGTTAATGCGTTGTAACGTATAACGTTATGTAGGAAAACGATATAACGTATAACGTTATGTAGCACTACGATATAACGTATAACGTTATATAGTATTACGTAATAACGTATAACGTTACGTAGTATTACGTTATAACGTATAACGTTACGTAGTATTACTTTATAACGTATAACGTTATGTAGCATTACGATATAACGTATAACGTTATGTAGCAATACGATATAACGTATAACGTTATGTAGCATTACGATATAACGTATAACGTTATGTAGCATTACGTTATAACATATAAAGTTATGTAGTATTACTATATAACGTATAACGTTATGTAGCATAACGATATAACGTATAACGTTATATGGTAATACGTTATAACGTATAACGTTATGTAGCATTGCGATATATCGTATAACGTCATGTAGCATTACGATATAACGTATAACGTTATGTAGCATAACGATATAACGTATAACGTTACGTAGCATTACGATATAACGTATAACGTTATGTAGCATTACGATATAACGTATAACGTTATATGGTAATACGTTATAACGTATAACGTTATGTAGCATTACGATATATCGTATAACGTCATGTAGCATTACGATATAACGTATAACGTTATGTAGCATAACGATATAACGTATAACGTTATGCAGCATAACGATATAACGTATTACCTTATATATTATTACGTTATAACGTATAACGTTATGTAGTATTACGTCATATCTTATAACGTTATTTAGCATTACTATATAACGTATAACGTTACGTAGCATTACGATATAACGTATAACGTTATGTAGCATTACGATATAACGTATAACGTTATATGGTAATACGTTATAACGTATAACGTTATGTAGCATTACGATATATCGTATAACGTCATGTAGCATTACGATATAACGTATAACGTTATGTAGCATAACGATATAACGTATAACGTTATGTAGCATTACGATATAACGTAGAACGTTAAGTAGCATTACGATATAACGTATAACGTTATGATGCATTACAATATAACGTATAACGTCATGTACCATAACGATATAACGTATAACGTTATGTAGCATTACGACATAACGTATAACGTTATATGGTAATACGTTATAACGTATAACGTTATGTAGCATTATCATATAACCTATAACGTTATGTAGCATTACGATATAACGTACAACGTTATGTAGCTTTACGATATAACGTATAACGTTATATAGTAATACGTTATAACGTATAACGTTATGTAGCATTACCATATAACGTATAACGATATGTAGCATAACGATATAACGTATAACGTTATATAGTATCACGTTATAACGTATAACGTTATGTAATATTACCTTATAACGTATAACGTTATGTAGCATTACGATATGACGTATAACGTTATGTAGCATTACGATATAACATATAACGTTATGTAGCATTACGATATAACGTATAACGTTATATGGTAATACGTTATGACGTATAACGTTATGTAGCATTACCATATAACGTATAACGTTATGTAGCATTACGATATAACGTATAACGTTATGTAGCAATACGATATAACGTATAACGTTATGTAGCATTACGATATAACGTATAACGTTATGTAGCTTTACGATATAACGTATAACGTTATGTAGAATAACGATATAACGTATAACGTTATATAGTATCACGTTATAACGTATAACGTTATGTAATATTACCTTATAACGTATAACGTTATGTAGTATTACGTCATATCTTATAACGTTATTTAGCATTGCTATATAACGTATAACGTTATGTAGCATTACGATATAACGTATAACGTTAAGTAGCATTACGATATAACGTATAACGTTATGTAGCATTACCATATAACGTATAACGTTATGTAGCATTACCATATAACGTATAACGTTATCTAACATTACGATATAACGTATAACGTTATGCAGCACAACGATATAACGTATTACGTTATATATTATTACGTTATAACGTATAACGTTATGTAGTATTACGTCATATCTTATAACGTTATTTAGCATTACTATATAACGTATAACGTTATGTAGCATTACGATATAACGTATAACATTATGTAGCATTACGATATAACGTATAACGTTATATGGTAATACGTTATAACGTATAACGTTATGTAGCATTACGATATATCATATAACGTCATGTAGCATTACGATATAACGTATAACGTTATGTAGCATAACGATATAACGTATAACGTTATGTAGCATTACGATATAACGTAGAACGTTAAGTAGCATTACGATATAACGTATAACGTTATGAAGCATTACGATATAACGTATAACGTTATGTACCATAACGATATAACGTATAACGTTATGTAGCATTACGACACAACGTATAACGTTATATGGTAATACGTTATAACGTATAACGTTATGTAGCATTACGATATAACGTAGAACGTTAAGTAGCATTACGATATAACGTATAACGTTATGAAGCATTACGATATAACGTATAACGTTATGCACCATAACGATATAACGTATAACGTTATGTAGCATAACGACATAACGTATAACCTTATATGGTAATACGTTATAACGTATAGCGTTATGTAGCATTACCATATAACGTATAACGTTCTGTAGCATTACGATATAACGTATAACGTTATGCAGCATAACGATATAACGTATTACGTTATATATTATTACGTTATAACGTATAACGTTATGTAGTATTACGTCATATCTTATAACGTTATTTAGCATTACTATATAACGTATAACGTTACGTAGCATTACGATATAACGTATAACGTTATGTAGCATAACGATATAACGTATAACGTTGTGTAGCATTACGATATAACGTAGAACGTTAAGTAGCATTACGATATAACGTATAACGTTATGAAGCATTACGATATAACGTATAACGTTATGTACCATAACGATATAACGTATAACGTTATGTAGCATTACGACATAACGTATAACGTTATATGGTAATACGTTATAACGTATAACGTTATGTAGCATTACCATATAACGTATAACGTTATGTAGCATTACGATATAACGTATAACGTTATGTAGCACAACGATATAACGTATAACGTTATGTAGCATAACGATATAACGTATAACGTTATGAAGCATTACGATATAACGTATAACGTTATGAAGCATTACGATATAACGTATAACGTTATGTAGCATAACAATATAACGTATAACGTTATGTAGCATAACGATATAACGTATAACGTTATGTAGCATAACGATATAACGTATAACGTTATGTAGCATTACGATATAACGAAGAACGTTAAGTAGCATTACGATATAACGTATAACGTTATGAAGCATTACGATATAACGTATAACGTTATGTAGCATTGCCATATAACGTATAACGTTATGTAGCATTACGATATAACGTATAACGTTATGCAGCATAACGATATAACGTATTACGTTATATATTATTACGTTATAACGTATAACGTTATGTAGTATTACGTCATACCTTATAACGTTATTTAGCATTACTATATAACGTATAACGTTACGTAGCATTACGATATAACGTATAACGTTATGTAGCATAACGATATAACGTATAACGTTATGTAGCATTACGATATAACGTAGAACGTTAAGTAGCATTACGATATAACGTATAACGTTATGTAGCATTACCATATAACGTATAACGTTATGTAGCATTACGATATAACGTATAACGTTATGTAGCATAACGATATAACGTATAACGTTATGTAGCATTACGACATAACGTATAACGTTATATGGTAATACGTTATAACGTATAACGTTATGTAGCATTACCATATAACGTATAACGTTATGTAGCATAACGATATAACGTATAACGTTATGTAGCATAACGACATAACGTATAACCTTATATGGTAATACGTTATAACGTATAACGTTATGTAGCATTACCATATAACGTATAACGTTCTGTAGCATTACGATATAACGTATAACGTTATGCAGCATAACGATATAACGTATTACGTTATATATTATTACGTTATAACGTATAACGTTATGTAGTATTACGTCATATCTTATAACGTTATTTAGCATTACTATATAACGTATAACGTTACGTAGCATTACGATATAACGTATAACGTTATGTAGCATAACGATATAACGTATAACGTTGTGTAGCATTACGATATAACGTAGAACGTTAAGTAGCATTACGATATAACGTATAACGTTATGAAGCATTACGATATAACGTATAACGTTATGTACCATAACGATATATTGTATAACGTTATGTAGCATTACGACATAACGTATAACGTTATATGGTAATACGTTATAACGTATAACGTTATGTAGCATTACCATATAACGTATAACGTTATCTAACATTACGATATAACGTATAACGTTATGCAGCACAACGATATAACGTATTACGTTATATATTATTACGTTATAACGTATAACGTTATGTAGTATTACGTCATATCTTATAACGTTATTTAGCATTACTATATAACGTATAACGTTATGTAGTATAACGATATAACGTATAACGTTATGTAGCATTACGACATAACGTATAACGTTATATGGTAATACGTTATAACGTATAACGTTATGTAGCATTACCATATAACGTATAACGTTATGTAGCATTACGATATAACGTATAACGTTATGTAGTATAACGATATAACGTATAACGTTATGTAGCATTACGACATAACGTATAACGTTATATGGTAATACGTTATAACGTATAACGTTATGTAGCATTACCATATAACGTATAACGTTATGTAGCATTACGATATAACGTATAACGTTTTGTAGCATTACGATATGACGTATAACGTTATATAGTAATACGTTATAACGTATAACGCTATGTAGCATTACCATATAACGTATAACGTTATGTAGCATAACGATATAACGTATAACGTTGTATCGTATTCCGTTATAACGTATAACGTTATGTAATATTACCTTATAACGTATAACGTTATGTAGCATTACGACATAACGTATAACGTTATATGGTAATACGTTATAACGTATAACGTTATGTAGCATTATCATATAACCTATAACGTTATGTAGCATTACGATATAACGTACAACGTTATGTAGCTTTACGATATAACGTATAACGTTATATAGTAATACGTTATAACGTATAACGTTATGTAGCATTACCATATAACGTATAACGATATGTAGCATAACGATATAACGTATAACGTTATATAGTATCACGTTATAACGTATAACGTTATGTAATATTACCTTATAACGTATAACGTTATGTAGCATTACGATATAACGTATAACGTTATGTAGCATTACGATATAACGTATAACGTTATGTAGCATTACGATATAACGTATAACGTTATATGGTAATACGTTATGACGTATAACGTTATGTAGCATTACCATATAACGTATAACGTTATGTAGCATTACGATATAACGTATAACGTTATGTAGCAATACGATATAACGTATAACGTTATGTAGCATTACGATATAACGTATAACGTTATGTAGCTTTACGATATAACGTATAACGTTATGTAGAATAACGATATAACGTATAACGTTATATAGTATCACGTTATAACGTATAACGTTATGTAATATTACCTTATAACGTATAACGTTATGTAGTATTACGTCATATCTTATAACGTTATTTAGCATTGCTATATAACGTATAACGTTATGTAGCATTACGATATAACGTATAACGTTATGTAGCATTACGATATAACGTATAACGTTATGTAGCATTACCATATAACGTATAACGTTATGTAGCATTACCATATAACGTATAACGTTATCTAACATTACGATATAACGTATAACGTTATGCAGCACAACGATATAACGTATTACGTTATATATTATTACGTTATAACGTATAACGTTATGTAGTATTACGTCATATCTTATAACGTTATTTAGCATTACTATATAACGTATAACGTTATGTAGCATTACGATATAACGTATAACATTATGTAGCATTACGATATAACGTATAACGTTATATGGTAATACGTTATAACGTATAACGTTATGTAGTATTACGTCATACCTTATAACGTTATTTAGCATTACTATATAACGTATAACGTTACGTAGCATTACGATATAACGTATAACGTTATGTAGCATAACGATATAACGTATAACGTTATGTAGCATTACGATATAACGTAGAACGTTAAGTAGCATTACGATATAACGTATAACGTTATGTAGCATTACCATATAACGTATAACGTTATGTAGCATTACGATATAACGTATAACGTTATGTAGCATAACGATATAACGTATAACGTTATGTAGCATTACGACATAACGTATAACGTTATATGGTAATACGTTATAACGTATAACGTTATGTAGCATTACCATATAACGTATAACGTTATGTAGCATAACGATATAACGTATAACGTTATGTAGCATAACGACATAACGTATAACCTTATATGGTAATACGTTATAACGTATAACGTTATGTAGCATTACCATATAACGTATAACGTTCTGTAGCATTACGATATAACGTATAACGTTATGCAGCATAACGATATAACGTATTACGTTATATATTATTACGTTATAACGTATAACGTTATGTAGTATTACGTCATATCTTATAACGTTATTTAGCATTACTATATAACGTATAACGTTACGTAGCATTACGATATAACGTATAACGTTATGTAGCATAACGATATAACGTATAACGTTGTGTAGCATTACGATATAACGTAGAACGTTAAGTAGCATTACGATATAACGTATAACGTTATGAAGCATTACGATATAACGTATAACGTTATGTACCATAACGATATATTGTATAACGTTATGTAGCATTACGACATAACGTATAACGTTATATGGTAATACGTTATAACGTATAACGTTATGTAGCATTACCATATAACGTATAACGTTATCTAACATTACGATATAACGTATAACGTTATGCAGCACAACGATATAACGTATTACGTTATATATTATTACGTTATAACGTATAACGTTATGTAGTATTACGTCATATCTTATAACGTTATTTAGCATTACTATATAACGTATAACGTTATGTAGTATAACGATATAACGTATAACGTTATGTAGCATTACGACATAACGTATAACGTTATATGGTAATACGTTATAACGTATAACGTTATGTAGCATTACCATATAACGTATAACGTTATGTAGCATTACGATATAACGTATAACGTTATGTAGTATAACGATATAACGTATAACGTTATGTAGCATTACGACATAACGTATAACGTTATATGGTAATACGTTATAACGTATAACGTTATGTAGCATTACCATATAACGTATAACGTTATGTAGCATTACGATATAACGTATAACGTTTTGTAGCATTACGATATGACGTATAACGTTATATAGTAATACGTTATAACGTATAACGCTATGTAGCATTACCATATAACGTATAACGTTATGTAGCATAACGATATAACGTATAACGTTGTATCGTATTACGTTATAACGTATAACGTTATGTAATATTACCTTATAACGTATAACGTTATGTAGCATTACGACATAACGTATAACGTTATATGGTAATACGTTATAACGTATAACGTTATGTAGCATTATCATATAACCTATAACGTTATGTAGCATTACGATATAACGTACAACGTTATGTAGCTTTACGATATAACGTATAACGTTATATAGTAATACGTTATAACGTATAACGTTATGTAGCATTACCATATAACGTATAACGATATGTAGCATAACGATATAACGTATAACGTTATATAGTATCACGTTATAACGTATAACGTTATGTAATATTACCTTATAACGTATAACGTTATGTAGCATTACGATATAACGTATAACGTTATGTAGCATTACGATATAACGTATAACGTTATGTAGCATTACGATATAACGTATAACGTTATATGGTAATACGTTATGACGTATAACGTTATGTAGCATTACCATATAACGTATAACGTTATGTAGCATTACGATATAACGTATAACGTTATGTAGCAATACGATATAACGTATAACGTTATGTAGCATTACGATATAACGTATAACGTTATGTAGCTTTACGATATAACGTATAACGTTATGTAGAATAACGATATAACGTATAACGTTATATAGTATCACGTTATAACGTATAACGTTATGTAATATTACCTTATAACGTATAACGTTATGTAGTATTACGTCATATCTTATAACGTTATTTAGCATTGCTATATAACGTATAACGTTATGTAGCATTACGATATAACGTATAACGTTATGTAGCATTACGATATAACGTATAACGTTATGTAGCATTACCATATAACGTATAACGTTATGTAGCATTACCATATAACGTATAACGTTATCTAACATTACGATATAACGTATAACGTTATGCAGCACAACGATATAACGTATTACGTTATATATTATTACGTTATAACGTATAACGTTATGTAGTATTACGTCATATCTTATAACGTTATTTAGCATTACTATATAACGTATAACGTTATGTAGCATTACGATATAACGTATAACATTATGTAGCATTACGATATAACGTATAACGTTATATGGTAATACGTTATAACGTATAACGTTATGTAGCATTACGATATATCATATAACGTCATGTAGCATTACGATATAACGTATAACGTTATGAAGCATTACGATATAACGTATAACGTTATGTACCATAACGATATAACGTATAACGTTATGTAGCATTACGACACAACGTATAACGTTATATGGTAATACGTTATAACGTATAACGTTATGTAGCATTACGATATAACGTAGAACGTTAAGTAGCATTACGATATAACGTATAACGTTATGAAGCATTACGATATAACGTATAACGTTATGCACCATAACGATATAACGTATAACGTTATGTAGCATAACGACATAACGTATAACCTTATATGGTAATACGTTATAACGTATAGCGTTATGTAGCATTACCATATAACGTATAACGTTCTGTAGCATTACGATATAACGTATAACGTTATGCAGCATAACGATATAACGTATTACGTTATATATTATTACGTTATAACGTATAACGTTATGTAGTATTACGTCATATCTTATAACGTTATTTAGCATTACTATATAACGTATAACGTTACGTAGCATTACGATATAACGTATAACGTTATGTAGCATAACGATATAACGTATAACGTTGTGTAGCATTACGATATAACGTAGAACGTTAAGTAGCATTACGATATAACGTATAACGTTATGAAGCATTACGATATAACGTATAACGTTATGTACCATAACGATATAACGTATAACGTTATGTAGCATTACGACATAACGTATAACGTTATATGGTAATACGTTATAACGTATAACGTTATGTAGCATTACCATATAACGTATAACGTTATGTAGCATTACGATATAACGTATAACGTTATGTAGCACAACGATATAACGTATAACGTTATGTAGCATAACGATATAACGTATAACGTTATGAAGCATTACGATATAACGTATAACGTTATGAAGCATTACGATATAACGTATAACGTTATGTAGCATAACAATATAACGTATAACGTTATGTAGCATAACGATATAACGTATAACGTTATGTAGCATAACGATATAACGTATAACGTTATGTAGCATTACGATATAACGAAGAACGTTAAGTAGCATTACGATATAACGTATAACGTTATGAAGCCTTACGATATAACGTATAACGTTATGTAGCATTGCCATATAACGTATAACGTTATGTAGCATTACGATATAACGTATAACGTTATGCAGCATAACGATATAACGTATTACGTTATATATTATTACGTTATAACGTATAACGTTATGTAGTATTACGTCATACCTTATAACGTTATTTAGCATTACTATATAACGTATAACGTTACGTAGCATTACGATATAACGTATAACGTTATGTAGCATAACGATATAACGTATAACGTTATGTAGCATTACGATATAACGTAGAACGTTAAGTAGCATTACGATATAACGTATAACGTTATGTAGCATTACCATATAACGTATAACGTTATGTAGCATTACGATATAACGTATAACGTTATGTAGCATAACGATATAACGTATAACGTTATGTAGCATTACGACATAACGTATAACGTTATATGGTAATACGTTATAACGTATAACGTTATGTAGCATTACCATATAACGTATAACGTTATGTAGCATAACGATATAACGTATAACGTTATGTAGCATAACGACATAACGTATAACCTTATATGGTAATACGTTATAACGTATAACGTTATGTAGCATTACCATATAACGTATGACGTTCTGTAGCATTACGATATAACGTATAACGTTATGCAGCATAACGATATAACGTATTACGTTATATATTATTACGTTATAACGTATAACGTTATGTAGTATTACGTCATATCTTATAACGTTATTTAGCATTACTATATAACGTATAACGTTACGTAGCATTACGATATAACGTATAACGTTATGTAGCATAACGATATAACGTATAACGTTGTGTAGCATTACGATATAACGTAGAACGTTAAGTAGCATTACGATATAACGTATAACGTTATGAAGCATTACGATATAACGTATAACGTTATGTACCATAACGATATAACGTATAACGTTATGTAGCATTACGACATAACGTATAACGTTATATGGTAATACGTTATAACGTATAACGTTATGTAGCATTACCATATAACGTATAACGTTATCTAACATTACGATATAACGTATAACGTTATGCAGCACAACGATATAACGTATTACGTTATATATTATTACGTTATAACGTATAACGTTATGTAGTATTACGTCATATCTTATAACGTTATTTAGCATTACTATATAACGTATAACGTTATGTAGTATAACGATATAACGTATAACGTTATGTAGCATTACGACATAACGTATAACGTTATATGGTAATACGTTATAACGTATAACGTTATGTAGCATTACCATATAACGTATAACGTTATGTAGCATTACGATATAACGTATAACGTTATGTAGTATAACGATATAACGTATAACGTTATGTAGCATTACGACATAACGTATAACGTTATATGGTAATACGTTATAACGTATAACGTTATGTAGCATTACCATATAACGTATAACGTTATGTAGCATTACGATATAACGTATAACGTTATGTAGCATAACGATATAACGTATAACGTTATGTAGCATTACGATATAAAGTATAACGTTATGTAACATTACGATATAACGTATAACGTTATATGGTATTACGTTATAACGTATAACGTTATGTAGCATTACGATATAACGTATAACGTTGTGTAGCATACCGATATAACGTATAACGTTGTGTAGCGTAACGATATAACGTATAACGTTATATGGTAATACGTTATAACGTATAACGTTATGTAGCATTACGATATAACGTATAACGTTATGTAGCATATCGATATAACGTATAACGTTATGTACCATAACGATATAACGTATAACGTTATGTAGCATTACGTTATAACGTATAACGTTATGTACCATAACGATATAACGTATAACGTTATGTAGCATTACGATATAACGTATAACGTTATATGGTAATACGTTATAACGTATAACGTTATGTAGCATTACCATATAACGTATAACGTTATGTAGCATTACGATATAACGTATAACGTTATGTAGCTTTACGATATAACGTATAACGTTATGTAGCATAACGATATAACGTATAACGTTATGTAGCATTACGATATAACGTATAACGTTATATAGTAATACGTTATAACGTACAACGTTATGTAGCATTACCATATAACGTATAACGTTATGTAGCATTACCATATAACGTATTCCGTTTTGTAGCATTACGATATATCGTATAACGTCATGTAGCATTACGATATAACGTATAACGTTATGTAGCATAACGATATAACGTATACCGTTATATGGTAATACGTTATAACGTATAACGTTATGTAGCATTACGATATATCGTATAACGTCATGTAGCATTACGATATAACGTATAACGTTATGTAGCATAACGATATAACGTATAACGTTACGTAGCATTACGATATAACGTATAACGTTATATGGTAATACGTTATAACGTATAACGTTATGTAGCATTACGATATAACGTATAACGTTATGTAGCATATCGATATAACGTATAACGTTATGTACCATAACGATATAACGTATAACGTTATGTAGCATTACGATATAACGTATAACGTTATATGGTAATACGTTATAACGTATAACGTTATGTAGCATTACCATATAACGTATAACGTTATGTAGCATTACGATATAACGTATAACGTTATGTAGCTTTACGATATAACGTATAACGTTATGTAGCATAACGATATAACGTATAACGTTATGTAGCATTACGATATAACGTATAACGTTATATAGTAATACGTTATAACGTATAACGTTATGTAGCATTACCATATAACGTATAACGTTATGTAGCATTACCATATAACGTATTCCGTTATGTAGCATTACGATATAACGTATAACGTTATGCAGCATAACGATATAACGTATAACGTTATGTAGCATTACAACATAACGTATAACGTTATATGGTAATACGTTATAACGTATAACGTTATGTAGCATTACCATATAACATTTAACGTTATGTAGCATTACCATATAACGTTTAACGTTATGTAGCATTACCATATAACGTATTACGTTATGTAGCATTACGACATAACGTATAACGTTATGTAGCATTACGATATAACGTATAACGTTATATGGTAATACGTTATAACGTATAACGTTATGTAGCATTACGATATATCGTATAACGTCATGTAGCATTACGATATAACGTATAACGTTATGTAGCATAACGATATAACGTATACCGTCATATGGTAATACGTTATAACGTATAACGTTATGTAGCATTACGATATATCGTATAACGTCATGTAGCATTACGATATAACGTATAACGTTATGTAGCATAACGATATAACGTATAACGTTACGTAGCATTACGATATAACGTATAACGTTATGTAGCATTACGATATAACGTATAACGTTATATGGTAATACGTTATAACGTATAACGTTATGTAGCATTACGATATATCGTATAACGTCATGTAGCATTACGATATAACGTATAACGTTATGTAGCATAACGATATAACGTATAACGTTATGCAGCATAACGATATAACGTATTACGTTATATATTATTACGTTATAGCGTATAACGTTATGTAGTATTACGTCATATCTTATAACGTTATTTAGCATTACTATATCGTATAACGTTACGTAGCATTACGATATAACGTATAACGTTATGTAGCATTACGATATAACGTATAACGTTATATGGTAATACGTTATAACGTATAACGTTATGTAGCATTACGATATATCGTATAACGTCATGTAGCATTACGATATAACGTATAACGTTATGTAGCATAACGATATAACGTATAACGTTATGTAGCATTACGATATAACGTAGAACGTTAAGTAGCATTACGATATGACGTATAACGTTATGATGCATTACGATATAACGTATAACGTCATGTACCATAACGATATAACGTATAACGTTATGTAGCATTACGACATAACGTATAACGTTATATGGTAATACGTTATAACGTATAACGTTATGTAGCATTATCATATAACCTATAACGTTATGTAGCATTACGATATAACGTATAACGTTATATAGTATTACGTTATAACGTATAACGTTATGTAGTATTACGTCATAACTTATAACGTTATGTATCATTACGATATAACGTGTAACGTTATGTAGCATTACGATATAACGTATAACGCTATGTAGTATTACGATATAACGTATAACGTTATATAGTAATACGTTATAACGTATAACGTTATGTAGCATTACCATATAACGTATAACGATATGTAGCATAACGATATAACGTATAACGTTATATAGTATCACGTTATAACGTATAACGTTATGTAATATTACCTTATAACGTATAACGTTATGTAGCATTACGATATAACGTACAACGTTATGTAGCATAACGATATAACGTATAACGTTATGTAGCATTACGATATAACGTATAACGTTATGTAACATTACGATATTACGTATAACGTTATATGGTATTACGTTATAACGTATAACGTTATGTAGCATTACGATATAACGTATAACGTTATGTAGCATAACGATATAACGTATAACGTTATGTAGCATAACGATATAACGTATAACGTTATGTAGCATTACGATATAACGTATAACGTTATATAGTAATACGTTATAACGTATAACGTTATGTAGCATTACGATATAACGTACAATGTTATGTAGCATAACGATATACCGTATAACGTTATGTAGTATTACGATATAACGTATAACGTTATGTAACATTACGATATTACGTATAACGTTATATGGTATTACGTTATAACGTATAACGTTATGTAGCATTACGATATAACGTATAACGTTATGTAGCGTATAACGTTGTGTAGCGTAACGATATAACGTATAACGTTATATGGTAATACGTTATAACGTATAACGTTATGTAGCATTACGATATAACGTATAACGTTATGTAGCATATCGATATAACGCATAACGTTATATAGTATTACGTTATAACGTATAACGTTATGTAGTATTACGTCATAACTTATAACGTTATGTATCATTACGATATAACGTGTAACGTTATGTAGCATTACGATATAACGTATAACGCTATGTAGTATTACGTTATCACGTATAACGTTATGTAGTATTACGATATAACGTAGAACGTTATGTAGCATAACGATATAACGTATAACGTTATGTAGGATTACGATATAACGTATAACGTTATGTAACATTACGATATAACGTATAACGCTATGTAGTATTACGTTATCACGTATAACGTTATGTAGTATTACGATATAACGTAGAACGTTATGTAGCATAACGATATAACGGATAACGTTATGTAGCTTTACGATATAACGTATAACGTTATGTAGCATAACGATATAACGTATAACGTTATGTAGCATTACGATATAACGTATAACGTTATATAGTAATACGTTATAACGTATAACGTTATGTAGCATTACCATATAACGTATAACGTTATGTAGCATTACCATATAACGTATTACGTTATGTAGCATTACGATATAACGTATAACGTTATGCAGCATAACGATATAACGTATTACGTTATATATTATTACGTTATAACGTATAACGTTATGTAGTATTACGTCATATCTTATGACGTTATTTAGCATTACTATATAACGTATAACGTTATGTAGCATTACGATATAACGTATAACGTTATGTAGCATAAGGACATAACGTATAACGTTATGTAGCATTACGACATAACGTATAACGTTATATGGTAATACGTTATAACGTATAACGTTATGTAGCATTATCATATAACCTATAACGTTATGTAGCATTACGATATAACGTATAACGTTATATAGTATTACGTTATAACGTATAACGTTATGTAGTATTACGTCATAACTTATAACGTTATGTATCATTACGATATAACGTGTAACGTTATGTAGCATTACGATATAACGTATAACGCTATGTAGTATTACGATATAACGTATAACGTTATATAGTAATACGTTATAACGTATAACGTTATGTAGCATTACCATATAACGTATAACGATATGTAGCATAACGATATAACGTATAACGTTATATAGTATCACGTTATAACGTATAACGTTATGTAATATTACCTTATAACGTATAACGTTATGTAGCATTACGATATAACGTACAACGTTATGTAGCATAACGATATAACGTATAACGTTATGTAGCATTACGATATAACGTATAACGTTATGTAACATTACGATATTACGTATAACGTTATATGGTATTACGTTATAACGTATAACGTTATGTAGCATTACGATATAACGTATAACGATATGTAGCATAACGATATAACGTATAACGTTATGTAGCATAACGATATAACGTATAACGTTATGTAGCATTACGATATAACGTATAACGTTATATAGTAATACGTTATAACGTATAACGTTATGTAGCATTACGATATAACGTACAATGTTATGTAGCATAACGATATACCGTATAACGTTATGTAGTATTACGATATAACGTATAACGTTATGTAACATTACGATATTACGTATAACGTTATATGGTATTACGTTATAACGTATAACGTTATGTAGCATTACGATATAACGTATAACGTTATGTAGCGTATAACGTTGTGTAGCGTAACGATATAACGTATAACGTTATATGGTAATACGTTATAACGTATAACGTTATGTAGCATTACGATATAACGTATAACGTTATGTAGCATATCGATATAACGCATAACGTTATATAGTATTACGTTATAACGTATAACGTTATGTAGTATTACGTCATAACTTATAACGTTATGTATCATTACGATATAACGTGTAACGTTATGTAGCATTACGATATAACGTATAACGCTATGTAGTATTACGTTATCACGTATAACGTTATGTAGTATTACGATATAACGTAGAACGTTATGTAGCATAACGATATAACGTATAACGTTATGTAGGATTACGATATAACGTATAACGTTATGTAACATTACGATATAACGTATAACGCTATGTAGTATTACGTTATCACGTATAACGTTATGTAGTATTACGATATAACGTAGAACGTTATGTAGCATAACGATATAACGGATAACGTTATGTAGCTTTACGATATAACGTATAACGTTATGTAGCATAACGATATAACGTATAACGTTATGTAGCATTACGATATAACGTATAACGTTATATAGTAATACGTTATAACGTATAACGTTATGTAGCATTACCATATAACGTATAACGTTATGTAGCATTACCATATAACGTATTACGTTATGTAGCATTACGATATAACGTATAACGTTATGCAGCATAACGATATAACGTATTACGTTATATATTATTACGTTATAACGTATAACGTTATGTAGTATTACGTCATATCTTATGACGTTATTTAGCATTACTATATAACGTATAACGTTATGTAGCATTACGATATAACGTATAACGTTATGTAGCATAAGGACATAACGTATAACGTTATGTAGCATTACGACATAACGTATAACGTTATATGGTAATACGTTATAACGTATAACGTTATGTAGCATTACCATATAACGTATAACGTTATGTAGCATAACGATATAACGTATAATGTTATGTAGCATTACGATATAACGTAGAACGTTAAGTAGCATTACGACATAACGTATAACGTTATATGGTAATACGTTATAACGTATAACGTTATGTAGCATTACCATATAACGTATAACGTTATGTAGCATAACGATATAACGTATAATGTTATGTAGCATTACGATATAAAGTAGAACGTTAAGTAGCATTACGACATAACGTATAACGTTATATGGTAATACGTTATAACGTATAACGTTATGTAGCATTACCATATAACGTATAACGTTATGTACCATAACGATATAACGTATAACGTTATGTAGCATTACGACATAACGTATAACGTTATATGGTAATACGTTATAACGTATAACGTTATGTAGCATTACCATATAACGTATAACGTTATGTAGCATTACGATATAACGTATAACGTTATGTAGCTTTTACGATATAACGTATAACGTTATGTAGCATAACGATATAACGTATAACGTTATGTAGCATTACGATATAACGTATAACGTTATATAGTAATACGTTATAACGTATAACGTTATGTAACATTACGATATTACGTATAACGTTATATGGTATTACGTTATAACGTATAACGTTATGTAGCATTACGATATAACGTATAACGTTATGTAGCATAACGATATAACGTATAACGTTATGTAGCATAACGATATAACGTATAACGTTATGTAGCATTACGATATAACGTATAACGTTATATAGTAATACGTTATAACGTATAACGTTATGTAGCATTACGATATAACGTACAATGTTATGTAGCATAACGATATACCGTATAACGTTATGTAGCATTACGATATAACGTATAACGTTATGTAACATTACGATATTACGTATAACGTTATATGGTATTACGTTATAACGTATAACGTTATGTAGCATTACGATATAACGTATAACGTTATGTAGCGTATAACGTTGTGTAGCGTAACGATATAACGTATAACGTTATATGGTAATACGTTATAACGTATAACGTTATGTAGCATTACGATATAACGTATAACGTTATGTAGCATATCGATATAACGCATAACGTTATATAGTATTACGTTATAACGTATAACGTTATGTAGTATTACGTCATAACTTATAACGTTATGTATCATTACGATATAACGTGTAACGTTATGTAGCATTACGATATAACGTATAACGCTATGTAGTATTACGTTATCACGTATAACGTTATGTAGTATTACGATATAACGTAGAACGTTATGTAGCATAACGATATAACGTATAACGTTATGTAGGATTACGATATAACGTATAACGTTATGTAACATTACGATATAACGTATAACGCTATGTAGTATTACGTTATCACGTATAATCGTTATGTAGTATTACGATATAACGTAGAACGTTATGTAGCATAACGATATAACGGATAACGTTATGTAGCTTTACGATATAACGTATAACGTTATGTAGCATAACGATATAACGTATAACGTTATGTAGCATTACGATATAACGTATAACGTTATATAGTAATACGTTATAACGTATAACGTTATGTAGCATTACCATATAACGTATAACGTTATGTAGCATTACCATATAACGTATTACGTTATGTAGCATTACGATATAACGTATAACGTTATGCAGCATAACGATATAACGTATTGCGTTATATATTATTACGTTATAACGTATAACGTTATGTAGTATTACGTCATATCTTATGACGTTATTTAGCATTACTATATAACGTATAACGTTATGTAGCATTACGATATAACGTATAACGTTATGTAGCATAAGGACATAACGTATAACGTTATGTAGCATTACGACATAACGTATAACGTTATATGGTAATACGTTATAACGTATAACGTTATGTAGCATTACCACATAACGTATAACGTTATGTAGCATAACGATATAACGTATAACGTTATGTAGCATTACGATATAACGTAGAACGTTAAGTAGCATTACGATATAACGTATAACGTTATGAAGCATTACGATATAACGTATAACGTTATGTACCATAACGATATAACGTATAACGTTATGTAGCATTACGACATAACGTATAACGTTATATGGTAATACGTTATAACGTATAACGTTATGTAGCATTACCATATAACGTATAACGTTATGTAGCATTACGATATAACGTATAACGTTATGTAGCTTTACGATATAACGTATAACGTTATGTAGCATAACGATATAACGTATAACGTTATGTAGCATTACGATATAACGTATAACGTTATATGGTAATACGTTATATCGTATAACGTTATGTAGCATTACCATATAACGTATAACGTTATGTAGCATTACGATATAACGTATTACGTTATATGGTAATACGTTATATCATATAACGTTATGTAGCTTTACCATATAACTTATAACGTTATGTAGCATTACGATATAACGTATAACGATATGTAGCATTACGATATAACGTATAGCGTACACACTCTATCAGATTTAACGTATAACGTTATGTAGCATTACGATATAACGTATAGCGTTATGTAGCATTACGATATAACGTATAACGCTATGTAGCATAACGATATAACGTATAACGTTATGTAGCATTACGATATAACGTATAACGTTATGTAGCATTACGATATAACGTATAACGTTATATGGTAAAATGTTATAACGTATAACGTTATGTAGCATTACGATATAACGTATAACGTCATGTAGCATTACGATATAACGTATAACGTTATGTAGCATTACGATATAACGTATAACGTTATGGAGCATAACGATATAACGTATAACGTTATGTAGCATTACCATATAACGTATAACGTTATGTAGCATTACGCTATAACGTATAACGTTATGTAGCATAACGATATAACGTATAACGTTATGTAGCATTACGATATAACTTATAACGTTATGTAGCATTACGATATAACGTATAACGATATGTAGCATTACGATTTAACCTATAATGTTATGTAGTATTACTATATAACGTATAACGTTATGTAGCATTACGATATTACGTATAACGTTATGAAGCATTTCGATATAACGTATAACGTTGTGTAGCATTACGTTATAACGTATAACATTATGTAGCATTACGATATAAACGTATAACGTTATGTAGCATTACGATATAACGTATAACGTTATATGGTAATAAGTTATAACGTATAACTTTATGTAGCATTACGATATAACGTATAACGTCATGTAGCATAACGATATAACGTATAACGTTATGTAGCATTACGATATAACGTATAACGTTATGTAGCATTACGATATAACGTATAGCGTTATGTAGCATTACGATATAACGTATAACGTTATGTAGCATAACGATATAACGTATAACGTTATGTAGCATTACCATATAACGTATAACGTTGTGTAGCATTACGTTATAACGTATAACATTATGTAGCATTACGATATAACGTATAACGTTATGTAGCATTACGATATAACGTATAACGTTATGTAGCATTACGATATAACGTATAGCGTTATGTAGCATTACGATATAACGTATAGCGTTATGTAGCATTACGATATAACGTATAACGCTATGTAGCATAACGATATAACGTATAACGTTATGTAGCATTACGATATAACGTATAACGTTATGTAGCATTACGATATAACGTATAACGTTATGTAGCATTACGATATAACGTATAACGTTATATGGTAATACGTTATATCGTATAACGTTATGTAGCATTACCATATAACGTATAACGTTATGTAGCATTACGATATAACGTATAACGTTATATGGTAAAATGTTATAACGTATAACGTTATGTAGCATTACGATATAACGTATAACGTCATGTAGCATTACGATATAACGTATAACGTTATGTAGCATTACGATATAACGTATAACGTTATGTAGCATTACGATATAACGTATAGCGTTATGTAGCATTACGATATAACGTATAGCGTTATGTAGCATTACGATATAACGTATAGCGTTATGTAGCATTACGATATAACGTATAACGTTATGTAGCAAAACGATATAACGTATAACGTTATGTAGCATTACGATATAACGTATAACGTCATGTAGCATTACGATATAACGTATAACGTTATGTAGCATTACGATATAACGTATAACGTTATGTAGCATAACGATATAACGTATAACGTTATGTAGCATTACCATATAACGTATAACGTTATGTAGCATTACGATATAACGTATAACGTCATGTAGCATAACGATATAACGTATAACGTTATGTAGCATTACGATATAACGTATAACGTTATATGGTAATACGTTATATCGTATAACGTTATGTAGCATTACCATATAACTTATAACGTTATGTAGCATTACGATATAACGTATAACGATATGTAGCATTACGATATAACGTATAACGTTATGTAGCATTACCATATAACGTATAACGTTATGTAGCATTACGATATAACGTATAACGTTATGTAGCATAACG
The DNA here is from genome assembly GCA_936014575.1 of Bombus lapidarius. Classification (NCBI taxonomy): domain Eukaryota; kingdom Metazoa; phylum Arthropoda; class Insecta; order Hymenoptera; family Apidae; genus Bombus; species Bombus lapidarius. The sequence goes on from CAKXZU010000251.1 coordinate 47,564, forward strand.
ATATAACGTATAATGTTATGTAGCATTACGATATAACGTATAACGTTACGTAGCACAACGATATAACGTATAACGTTATGTAGCATTACGATATAACGTATAACGTTATATGGTAATACGTTATATCGTATAACGTTATGTAGCATTACCATATAACTTATAACGTTACGAAGCATTTCGATATAACGTATAACGTTATGTAGCAAAACGATATAACGTATAACGTTATGTAGCATTACCATATAACGTATAACGTTATGTAGCATTACGATATAACGTATAACGTTATGTAGCATAACGATATAACGTATAACGTTATGTAGCATTACGATATAACGTATAACGTTATGTAGCATTACGATATAACGTATAGCGTTATGTAGCATTACGATATAACGTATAACGTTATGTAGCAAAACGATATAACGTATAACGTTATGTAGCATTACCATATAACGTATAACGTTATGTAGCATTACGATATAACGTATAACGTTATGTAGCATAACGATATAACGTATAACGTTATGTAGCATTACGATATAACGTATAACGTTATGTAGCATTACGATATAACGTATAACGTTATGTAGCATTACGATATAACGTATAGCGTTATGTAGCATTACGATATAACGTATAACGTTATGTAGCATAACGATATAACGTATAACGTTATGTAGTATTACCATATAACATATAACGTTATGTAGCATTACGATATAACGTATAACGTTATGTAGCATAACGATATAACGTATAACGTTATGTAGCATTACGATATAACGTATAACGTTATATGGTAATACGTTATATCGTATAACGTTATGTAGCATTACCATATAACGTATAACGTTATGTAGCATTACGATATAACGTATAACGTTACGTAGCATAACGATATAACGTATAACGTTATGTAGCATTACGATATAACGTACATCGTTATGTAGCATTACGATATGACGTATAACGTTATGTAGCATTACGATATAACGTACAACGTTATGTAGCATTACGTTATATCGTATAACGTTATGTAGTATTACTATATAACGTATAACGTTATGTAGCATTACGACATAACGTATAACGTTATGTAGCATTACGATATAACGTATAGCGTTATGTAGCATTACGATATAACGTATAACGTTATGTAGCATTACGATATAACGTATAGCGTTATGTAGCATTACGATATAACGTATAGCGTTATGTAGCATTACGATATAACGTATAACGTTATGTAGCATAACGATATAACGTATAACGTTATGTAGCATTACGATATAACGTATAACGTTATGTAGCATTACAATATAACGTATAACGTTATATGGTAATACTTTATATCGTATAACGTTATGTAGCATTAACATATAACGTATAACGTTATGTAGCATTACGATATAACGTATAACGTTATATGGTAATACGTTATATCATATAACGTTATGTAGCTTTACCATATAACTTATAACGTTATGTAGCATTACGATATAACGTATAACGATATGTAGCATTACGATATAACGTATAGCGTTATGTAGCATTACGATATAACGTATAACGTTATGTAGCATTACGATATAACGTATAGCGTTATGTAGCATTACGATATAACGTATAGCGTTATGTAGCATTACGATATAACGTATAACGCTATGTAGCATAACGATATAACGTATAACGTTATGTAGCATTACGATATAACGTATAACGTTATGTAGCATTACGATATAACGTATAACGTTATATGGTAATACGTTATATCGTATAACGTTATGTAGCATTACCATATAACGTATAACGTTATGTAGCATTACGATATAACGTATAACGTTATATGGTAAAATGTTATAACGTATAACGTTATGTAGCATTACGATATAACGTATAACGTCATGTAGCATTACGATATAACGTATAACGTTATGTAGCATTACGATATAACGTATAACGTTATGGAGCATAACGATATAACGTATAACGTTATGTAGCATTACCATATAACGTATAACGTTATGTAGCATTACGATATAACGTATAACGTTATGTAGCATAACGATATAACGTATAACGTTATGTAGCATTACGATATAACTTATAACGTTATGTAGCATTACGATATAACGTATAACGATATGTAGCATTACGATTTAACCTATAATGTTATGTAGTATTACTATATAACGTATAACGTTATGTAGCATTACGATATAACGTATAACGTTATGAAGCATTTCGATATAACGTATAACGTTGTGTAGCATTACGTTATAACGTATAACATTATGTAGCATTACGATATAACGTATAACGTTATGTAGCATTACGATATAACGTATAACGTTATATGGTAATAAGTTATAACGTATAACTTTATGTAGCATTACGATATAACGTATAACGTCATGTAGCATAACGATATAACGTATAACGTTATGTAGCATTACGATATAACGTATAACGTTATGTAGCATTACGATATAACGTATAGCGTTATGTAGCATTACGATATAACGTATAACGTTATGTAGCATAACGATATAACGTATAACGTTATGTAGCATTACCATATAACGTATAACGTTGTGTAGCATTACGTTATAACGTATAACATTATGTAGCATTACGATATAACGTATAACGTTATGTAGCATTACGATATAAAGTATAACGTTATATGGTAATAAGTTATAACGTATAACTTTATGTAGCTTTACGATATAACGTATAACGTCATGTAGCATTACGATATAACGTATACCGTTATGTAGCATTACGATATAACGTATAACGTTATGTAGCATAACGATATAACGTATAACGTTATGTAGCATTACCATATATCGTATAACGTTATGTAGCATTACGATATAACGTATAACGTTATGTAGCATAACGATATAACGTATAACGTTATGTAGCATTACGATATAACGTATAACGTTATATGGTAATACGTTATATCGTATAACGTTATGTAGCATTACCATATAACTTATAACGTTATGTAGCATTACGATATAACGTATAACGATATGTAGCATTACGATATAACGTATAACGTTATGTAGCATTACCATATAACGTATAACGTTATGTAGCATTACGATATAACGAATAACGTTATGTAGCATAACGATATAACGTATAACGTTATGTAGCATTACGATATAACGTATAACGTTACGTAGCATAACGATATAACGTATAACGTTATGTAGCATTACGATATAACGTATAACGTTATATGGTAATACGTTATATCGTATAACGTCATGTAGCATTACCATATAACTTATAACGTTACGAAGCATTTCGATATAACGTATAACGTTATGTAGCATTACCATATAACGTATAACGTTATGTAGTATTACCATATAACATATAACGTTATGTAGCATTACGATATAACGTATAACGATATGTAGCATTACGATATAACGTATAACGTTATGTAGCATTACCATATAACGTATAACGTTATGTAGCATTACGATATAACGAATAACGTTATGTAGCATAACGATATAACGTATAACGTTATGTAGCATTACGATATAACGTATAACGTTACGTAGCATAACGATATAACGTATAACGTTATGTAGCATAACGATATAACGTATAACGTTATGTAGCATTACGATATAACGTATAACGTTATGTAGCATTACGATATAACGTATAGCGTTATGTAGCATTACGATATAACGTATAACGTTATGTAGCATAACGATATAACGTATAACGTTATGTAGTATTACCATATAACATATAACGTTATGTAGCATTACGATATAACGTATAACGTTATGTAGCATAACGATATAACGTATAACGTTATGTAGCATTACGATATAACGTATAACGTTATATGGTAATACGTTATATCGTATAACGTTATGTAGCATTACCATATAACTTATAACGTTATGTAGCATTACCATATAACTTATAACGTTATGTAGCATTACGATATAACGTATAAAGATATGTAGCATTACGATTTAACCTATAACGTTATGTAGCATTACGATATAACGTATAACGTTATGAAGCATTTCGATATAACGTATAACGTTGTGTAGCATTACGTTATAACGTATAGCGTTATGTAGCATTACGATATAACGTATAACGTCATGTAGCATTACGATATAACGTATAACGTTATGTAGCATTACGATATAACGTATAACGATATGTAGCATAACGATATAACGTATAACGTTATGTAGCATTACCATATAACGTATAACGTTATGTAGTATTACGATATAACGTATAACGTTATGTAGCATAACGATATAACGTATAACGTTATGTAGCATTACGATATAACGTATAACGTTATATGGTAATACGTTATATCGTATAACGTTATGTAGCATTACCATATAACTTATAACGTTATGTAGCATTACGATATAACGTATAACGATATGTAGCATTACGATATAACGTATAACGTTATGTAGCATTACCATATAACGTATAACATTATGTAGCATTTCGATATAACGTATAACGTTATGTAGCATAACGATATAACGTATAACGTTATGTAGCATTACGATATAACGTATAACGTTACGTAGCATAACGATATAACGTATAACGTTATGTAGCATTACGATATAACGTACATCGTTATGTAGCATTACGATATGACGTATAACGTTATGTAGCATTACGATATAACGTACAACGTTATGTAGCATTACGTTATAACGTATAACGTTATGTAGTATTACTATATATCGTATAACGTTATGCAGCATTACGATATAACGTATAACGTTACGTAGAATAACGATATAACGTATAACGTTATGTAGCATTACGATATAACGTATAACGTTATATGGTAATAAGTTATATCGTATAACGTTATGTAGCATTACCATATAACGTATAACGTTATGTAGCATTACGATATAACGTATAACGTTATGTAGTATTACCATATAACATATAACGTTATGTAGCATTACGATATAACGTATAACGTTATATGGTAATAAGTTATAACGTATAACGTTATGTAGCATTACGATATAACGTATAACGTCATGTAGCATTACGATATAACGTATAACGTTATGTAGCATTACGATATAACGTATAACGTTATGTAGCATAACGATATAACGTATAACGTTATGTAGCATTACCATATAACGTATAACGTTATGTAGCATTACGATATAACGTATAACGTTATGTAGCATAACGGTATAACGTATAACGTTATGTAGCATTACGATATAACGTATAACGTTATATGGTAATACGTTATATCGTATAACGTTATGTAGCATTACCATATAACTTATAACGTTATGTAGCATTACGATATAACGTATAACGATATGTAGCATTACGATATAACGTATAACGTTATGTAGCATTACCATATAACGTATAACGTTATGTAGCATTACCATATAACGTATAACATTATGTAGCATTACGATATAACGTATAACGTTATGTAGCATAACGATATAACGTATAACGTTATGTAGCATTACGATATAACGTATAACGTTACGTAGCATAACGATATAACGTATAACGTTATGTAGCATTACGATATAACGTACATCGTTATGTAGCATTACGATATGACGTATAACGTTATGTAGCATTACGATATAACGTACAACGTTATGTAGCATTACGTTATAACGTATAACGTTATGTAGTATTACTATATATCGTATAACGTTATGCAGCATTACGATATAACGTATAACGTTATGTAGCATAACGATATAACGTATAACGTTATGTAGCATAACGATATAACGTATAACGTTATGTAGCATTACGATATAACGTATACCGTTATGTAGCATTACGATATAACGTATAACGTTTTGTAGCATAACGATATAACGTTTTGTAGCATAACGATATAACGTATAACGTTATGTAGCATTACGATATAACGTATAACGTTATGTAGCATTACGATATAACGTATAGCGTTATGTAGCATTACGATATAACGTATAACGTTATGTAGCATAACGATATAACGTATAACGTTATGTAGTATTACCATATAACATATAACGTTATGTAGCATTACGATATAACGTATAACGTTATGTAGCATAACGATATAACGTATAACGTTATGTAGCATTACGATATAACGTATAACGTTATATGGTAATACGTTATATCGTATAACGTTATGTAGCATTACCGTATAACTTATAACGTTATGTAGCATTACCATATAACTTATAACGTTATGTAGCATTACGATATAACGTATAACGATATGTAGCATTACGATTTAACCTATAACGTTATGTAGCATTACGATATAACGTATAACGTTATGAAGCATTTCGATATAACGTATAACGTTGTGTAGCATTACGTTATAACGTATAGCGTTATGTAGCATTACGATATAACGTATAACGTCATGTAGCATTACGATATAACGTATAACGTTATGTAGCATTACGATATAACGTATAACGATATGTAGCATAACGATATAACGTATAACGTTATGTAGCATTACCATATAACGTATAACGTTATGTAGTATTACGATATAACGTATAACGTTATGTAGCATAACGATATAACGTATAACGTTATGTAGCATTACGATATAACGTATAACGTTATATGGTAATACGTTATATCGTATAACGTTATGTAGCATTACCATATAACTTATAACGTTATGTAGCATTACGATATAACGTATAACGATATGTAGCATTACGATATAACGTATAACGTTATGTAGCATTACCATATAACGTATAACATTATGTAGCATTACGATATAACGTATAACGTTATGTAGCATAACGATATAACGTATAACGTTATGTAGCATTACGATATAACGTATAACGTTACGTAGCATAACGATATAACGTATAACGTTATGTAGCATTACGATATAACGTACATCGTTATGTAGCATTACGATATGACGTATAACGTTATGTAGCATTACGATATAACGTACAACGTTATGTAGCATTACGTTATAACGTATAACGTTATGTAGTATTACTATATATCGTATAACGTTATGCAGCATTACGATATAACGTATAACGTTACGTAGAATAACGATATAACGTATAACGTTATGTAGCATTACGATATAACGTATAACGTTATATGGTAATAAGTTATATCGTATAACGTTATGTAGCATTACCATATAACGTATAACGTTATGTAGCATTACGATATAACGTATAACGTTATGTAGTATTACCATATAACATATAACGTTATGTAGCATTACGATATAACGTATAACGTTATATGGTAATAAGTTATAACGTATAACGTTATGTAGCATTACGATATAACGTATAACGTCATGTAGCATTACGATATAACGTATAACGTTATGTAGCATTACGATATAACGTATAACGTTATGTAGCATAACGATATAACGTATAACGTTATGTAGCATTACCATATAACGTATAACGTTATGTAGCATTACGATATAACGTATAACGTTATGTAGCATAACGGTATAACGTATAACGTTATGTAGCATTACGATATAACGTATAACGTTATATGGTAATACGTTATATCGTATAACGTTATGTAGCATTACCATATAACTTATAACGTTATGTAGCATTACGATATAACGTATAACGATATGTAGCATTACGATATAACGTATAACGTTATGTAGCATTACCATATAACGTATAACGTTATGTAGCATTACCATATAACGTATAACATTATGTAGCATTACGATATAACGTATAACGTTATGTAGCATAACGATATAACGTATAACGTTATGTAGCATTACGATATAACGTATAACGTTACGTAGCATAACGATATAACGTATAACGTTATGTAGCATTACGATATAACGTACATCGTTATGTAGCATTACGATATGACGTATAACGTTATGTAGCATTACGATATAACGTACAACGTTATGTAGCATTACGTTATAACGTATAACGTTATGTAGTATTACTATATATCGTATAACGTTATGCAGCATTACGATATAACGTATAACGTTATGTAGCATAACGATATAACGTATAACGTTATGTAGCATAACGATATAACGTATAACGTTATGTAGCATTACGATATAACGTATACCGTTATGTAGCATTACGATATAACGTATAACGTTTTGTAGCATAACGATATAACGTTTTGTAGCATAACGATATAACGTATAACGTTATGTAGCATTACGATATAACGTATAACGTTATGTAGCATTACGATATAACGTATAGCGTTATGTAGCATTACGATATAACGTATAACGTTATGTAGCATAACGATATAACGTATAACGTTATGTAGCATTACGATATAACGTATAACGTTATATGGTAATACGTTATAACGTATAACGTTATGTAGCATTACGATATAACGTATAACGTCATGTAGCATTACGATATAACGTATAACGTTACGAAGCATTTCGATATAACGTATAACGTTATGTAGCAAAACGATATAACGTATAACGTTATGTAGCATTACCATATAACGTATAACGTTATGTAGCATTACGATATAACGTATAACGTTATGTAGCATAACGATATAACGTATAACGTTATGTAGCATTACGATATAACGTATAACGTTATGTAGCATTACGATATAACGTATAGCGTTATGTAGCATTACGATATAACGTATAACGTTATGTAGCATAACGATATAACGTATAACGTTATGTAGTATTACCATATAACATATAACGTTATGTAGCATTACGATATAACGTATAACGTTATGTAGCATAACGATATAACGTATAACGTTATGTAGCATTACGATATAACGTATAACGTTATATGGTAATACGTTATAACGTATAACGTTATGTAGCATTACCATATAACTTATAACGTTACGAAGCATTTCGATATAACGTATAACGTTATGTAGCAAAACGATATAACGTATAACGTTATGTAGCATTACCATATAACGTATAACGTTATGTAGCATTACGATATAACGTATAACGTTATGTAGCATAACGATATAACGTATAACGTTATGTAGCATTACGATATAACGTATAACGTTATGTAGCATTACGATATAACGTATAGCGTTATGTAGCATTACGATATAACGTATAACGTTATGTAGCATAACGATATAACGTATAACGTTATGTAGTATTACCATATAACATATAACGTTATGTAGCATTACGATATAACGTATAACGTTATGTAGCATAACGATATAACGTATAACGTTATGTAGCATTACGATATAACGTATAACGTTATATGGTAATACGTTATATCGTATAACGTTATGTAGCATTACCATATAACTTATAACGTTATGTAGCATTACCATATAACTTATAACGTTATGTAGCATTACGATATAACGTATAACGATATGTAGCATTACGATTTAACCTATAACGTTATGTAGCATTACGATATAACGTATAACGTTATGAAGCATTTCGATATAACGTATAACGTTGTGTAGCATTACGTTATAACGTATAACATTATGTAGCATTACGATATAACGTATAACGTTATGTAGCATTACGATATAACGTATATCGTTATATGGTAATAAGTTATAACGTATAACGTTATGTAGCATTACGATATAACGTATAACGTCATGTAGCATTACGATATAACGTATAACGTTATGTAGCATTACGATATAACGTATAACGTTATGTAGCATAACGATATAACGTATAACGTTATGTAGCATTACCATATAACGTATAACGTTATGTAGCATTACGATATAACGTATAACGTTATGTAGCATAACGATATAACGTATAACGTTATGTAGCATTACGATATAACGTATAACGTTATATGGTAATACGTTATATCGTATAACGTTATGTAGCATTACCATATAACTTATAACGTTATGTAGCATTACGATATAACGTATAACGATATGTAGCATTACGATATAACGTATAACGTTATGTAGCATTACCATATAACGTATAACATTATGTAGCATTACGATATAACGTATAACGTTATGTAGCATAACGATATAACGTATAACGTTATGTAGCATTACGATATAACGTATAACGTTACGTAGCATAACGATATAACGTATAACGTTATGTAGCATTACGATATAACGTACATCGTTATGTAGCATTACGATATGACGTATAACGTTATGTAGCACTACGATATAACGTACAACGTTATGTAGCATTACGTTATAACGTATAACGTTATGTAGTATTACTATATATCGTATAACGTTATGCAGCATTACGATATAACGTATAACGTTACGTAGAATAACGATATAACGTATAACGTTATGTAGCATTACGATATAACGTATAACGTTATATGGTAATACGTTATATCGTATAACGTTATGTAGCATTACCATATAACGTATAAGGTTATGTAGCATTACGATATAACGTATAACGTTATGTAGTATTACCATATAACATATAACGTTATGTAGCATTACGATATAACGTATAACGTTATGTAGCATAACGATATATCGTATAACGTTATGTAGCATTACGATATAACGTATAACGTTATATGGTAATATGTTATATCGTATAACGTTATGTAGCATTACCATATAACTTATAACGTTATGTAGCATTACGATATAACGTATAACGATATGTAGCATTACGATTTAACCTATAACGTTATGTAGTATTACTATATAACGTATAACGTTATGTAGCATTACGATATAACGTATAACGTTATGAAGCATTTCGATATAACGTATAACGTTGTGTAGCATTACGTTATAACGTATAACATTATGTAGCATTACGATATAACGTATAACGTTATGTAGCATTACGATATAACGTATAACGTTATATGGTAATAAGTTATAACGTATAACGTTATGTAGCATTACGATATAACGTATAACGTCATGTAGCATTACGATATAACGTATAACGTTATGTAGCATTACGATATAACGTATAACGTTGTGTAGCATTACGTTATAACGTATAACGTTATGTAGCATTACGATATAACGTATAACGTCATGTAGCATTACGATATAACGTATAACGTTATGTAGCATTACGATATAACGTATAACGTTATGTAGCATAACGATATAACGTATAACGTTATGTAGCATTACCATATAACGTATAACGTTATGTAGTATTACGATATAACGTATAACGTTATGTAGCATAACGATATAACGTATAACGTTATGTAGCATTACGATATAACGTATAACGTTATATGGTAATACGTTATATCGTATAACGTTATGTAGCATTACCATATAACTTATAACGTTATGTAGCATTACGATATAACGTATAACGATATGTAGCATTACGATATAACGTATAACGTTATGTAGCATTACCATATAACGTATAACATTATGTAGCATTACGATATAACGTATAACGTTATGTAGCATAACGATATAACGTATAACGTTATGTAGCATTACGATATAACGTATAACGTTACGTAGCATAACGATATAACGTATAACGTTATGTAGCATTACGATATAACGTACATCGTTATGTAGCATTACGATATGACGTATAACGTTATGTAGCATTACGATATAACGTACAACGTTATGTAGCATTACGTTATAACGTATAACGTTATGTAGTATTACTATATATCGTATAACGTTATGCAGCATTACGATATAACGTATAACGTTACGTAGAATAACGATATAACGTATAACGTTATGTAGCATTACGATATAACGTATAACGTTATATGGTAATACGTTATATCGTATAACGTTATGTAGCATTACCATATAACGTATAACGTTATGTAGCATTACGATATAACGTATAACGTTATGTAGTATTACCATATAACATATAACGTTATGTAGCATTACGATATAACGTATAACGTTATATGGTAATAAGTTATAACGTATAACGATATGTAGCATTACGATATAACGTATAACGTCATGTAGCATTACGATATAACGTATAACGTTATGTAGCATTACGATATAACGTATAACGTTATGTAGCATAACGATATAACGTATAACGTTATGTAGCATTACCATATAACGTATAACGTTATGTAGCATTACGATATAACGTATAACGTTATGTAGCATAACGGTATAACGTATAACGTTATGTAGCATTACGATATAACGTATAACGTTATATGGTAATACGTTATATGGTATAACGTTATGTAGCATTACCATATAACTTATAACGTTATGTAGCATTACGATATATCGTATAACGATATGTAGCATTACGATATAACGTATAACGTTATGTAGCATTACCATATAACGTATAACATTATGTAGCATTACGATATAACGTATAACGTTATGTAGCATAACGATATAACGTATAACGTTATGTAGCATTACGATATAACGTATAACGTTACGTAGCATAACGATATAACGTATAACGTTATGTAGCATTACGATATAACGTACATCGTTATGTAGCATTACGATATGACGTATAACGTTATGTAGCATTACGATATAACGTACAACGTTATGTAGCATTACGTTATAACGTATAACGTTATGTAGTATTACTATATATCGTATAACGTTATGCAACATTACGATATAACGTATAACGTTATGTAGCATAACGATATAACGTATAACGTTATGTAGCATAACGATATAACGTATAACGTTATGTAGCATTACGATATAACGTATACCGTTATGTAGCATTACGATATAACGTATAACGTTTTGTAGCATAACGATATAACGTATATCGTTATGTAGCATTACGATATAACGTATAACGTTATGTAGCATTACGATATAAAGTATAGCGTTATGTAGCATTACGATATAACGTATAACGTTATGTAGCATAACGATATAACGTATAACGTTATGTAGCATTACGATATAACGTATAACGTTATATGGTAATACGTTATAACGTATAACGTTATGTAGCATTACGATATAACGTATAACGTCATGTAGCATTACGATATAACGTATAACGTTACGAAGCATTTCGATATAACGTATAACGTTATGTAGCAAAACGATATAACGTATAACGTTATGTAGCATTACCATATAACGTATAACGTTATGTAGCATTACGATATAACGTATAACGTTATGTAGCATAACGATATAACGTATAACGTTATGTAGCATTACGATATAACGTATAACGTTATGTAGCATTACGATATAACGTATAGCGTTATGTAGCATTACGATATAACGTATAATGTTATGTAGCATTACGATATAACGTATAACGTTATATGGTAATACGTTATAACGTATAACGTTATGTAGCATTACCATATAACTTATAACGTTACGAAGCATTTCGATATAACGTATAACGTTATGTAGCAAAACGATATAACGTATAACGTTATGTAGCATTACCATATAACGTATAACGTTATGTAGCATTACGATATAACGTATAACGTTATGTAGCATAACGATATAACGTATAACGTTATGTAGCATTACGATATAACGTATAACGTTATGTAGCATTACGATATAACGTATAGCGTTATGTAGCATTACGATATAACGTATAACGTTATGTAGCATAACGATATAACGTATAACGTTATGTAGTATTACCATATAACATATAACGTTATGTAGCATTACGATATAACGTATAACGTTATGTAGCATAACGATATAACGTATAACGTTATGTAGCATTACGATATAACGTATAACGTTATATGGTAATACGTTATATCGTATAACGTTATGTAGCATTACCATATAACTTATAACGTTATTTAGCATTACCATATAACTTATAACGTCATGTAGCATTACGATATAACGTATAACGATATGTAGCATTACGATTTAACCTATAACGTTATGTAGCATTACGATATAACGTATAACGTTATGAAGCATTTCGATATAACGTATAACGTTGTGTAGCATTACGTTATAACGTATAACATTATGTAGCATTACGATATAACGTATAACGTTATGTAGCATTACGATATAACGTATATCGTTATATGGTAATAAGTTATAACGTATAACGTTATGTAGCATTACGATATAACGTATAACGTCATGTAGCATTACGATATAACGTATAACGTTATGTAGCATTACGATATAACGTATAACGTTATGTAGCATAACGATATAACGTATAACGTTATGTAGCATTACCATATAACGTATAACGTTATGTAGCATTACGATATAACGTATAACGTTATGTAGCATAACGATATAACGTATAACGTTATGTAGCATTACGATATAACGTATAACGTTATATGGTAATACGTTATATCGTATAACGTTATGTAGCATTACCATATAACTTATAACGTTATGTAGCATTACGATATAACGTATAACGATATGTAGCATTACGATATAACGTATAACGTTATGTAGCATTACCATATAACGTATAACATTATGTAGCATTACGATATAACGTATAACGTTATGTAGCATAACGATATAACGTATAACGTTATGTAGCATTACGATATAACGTATAACGTTACGTAGCATAACGATATAACGTATAACGTTATGTAGCATTACGATATAACGTACATCGTTATGTAGCATTACGATATGACGTATAACGTTATGTAGCACTACGATATAACGTACAACGTTATGTAGCATTACGTTATAACGTATAACGTTATGTAGTATTACTATATATCGTATAACGTTATGCAGCATTACGATATAACGTATAACGTTACGTAGAATAACGATATAACGTATAACGTTATGTAGCATTACGATATAACGTATAACGTTATATGGTAATACGTTATATCGTATAACGTTATGTAGCATTACCATATAACGTATAACGTTATGTAGCATTACGATATAACGTATAACGTTATGTAGTATTACCATATAACATATAACGTTGTGTAGCATTACGTTATAACGTATAACATTATGTAGCATTACGATATAACGTATAACGTTATGTAGCATTACGATATAACGTATAACGTTATATGGTAATAAGTTATAACGTATAACGTTATGTAGCATTACGATATAACGTATAACGTCATGTAGCATTACGATATAACGTATAACGTTATGTAGCATTACGATATAACGTATAACGTTATGTAGCATAACGATATAACGTATAACGTTATGTAGCATTACCATATAACGTATAACGTTATGTAGCATTATGATATACGGTATAACGTTGTGTAGCATAACGATATAACGTATAACGTTATGTAGCATTACGATATAACGTATAACGTTATATGGTAATACGTTATATCGTATAACGTTATGTATCATTACCATATAACTTATAACGTTATGTAGCATTACGATATAACGTATAACGATATGTAGCATTACGATATAACGTATAACGTTATGTAGCATTACCATATAACGTATAACATTATGTAGCATTACGATATAACGTATAACGTTATGTAGCATAACGATATAACGTATAACGTTATGTAGCATTACGATATAACGTATAACGTTACGTAGCATAACGATATAACGTATAACGTTATGTAGCATTACGATATAACGTACATCGTAATGTAGCATTACGATATGACGTATAACGTTATGTAGCATTACGATATAACGTACAACGTTATGTAGCATTACGTTATAACGAATAACGTTATGTAGTATTACTATATAACGTATAACGTTATGTAGCATTACGATATAACGTATAACGTTACGTAGAATAACGATATAACGTATAACGTTATGTAGCATTACGATATAACGTATAACGTTATATGGTAATACGTTATATCGTATAACGTTATGTAGCATTACCATATAACGTATAACGTTATGTAGCATTACGATATAACGTATAACGTTATGTAGCACTACGATATAACGTATAACGTTATGCAGCATTACGATATAACGTATAGCGTTATGTAGCATTACGATATAACGTATAACGTTATGTAGCATAACGATATAACGTATAACGTTATGTAGCATTACGATATAACGTATAACGTTATATGGTAATACGTTATATCGTATAACGTTATGTAGCATTACCATATAACTTATAACGTTATGTAGCATTACGATATAACGTATAACGATATGTAGCATTACGATATAACGTATAACGTCATGTAGCATTACGATATAACGTATAACGTTATGTAGCATTACGATATAACGTATAACGTTATGTAGCATAACGATATAACGTATAACGTTATGTAGCATTACGTTATAACGTATAACGTTATGTAGCATTACGATATAACGTATAACGTCATGTAGCATTACGATATAACGTATAACGTTATGTAGCATTACGATATAACGTATAACGTTATGTAGCATAACGATATAACGTATAACGTTATGTAGCATTACGATATAACGTATAACGTTACGTAGCATAACGATATAACGTATAACGTTATGTAGCATTACGATATAACGTACATCGTTATGTAGCATTACGATATGACGTATAACGTTATGTAGCATTACGATATAACGTACAACGTTATGTAGCATTACGTTATAACGTATAACGTTATGTAGTATTACTATATATCGTATAACGTTATGCAGCATTACGATATAACGTATAACGTTACGTAGAATAACGATATAACGTATAACGTTATGTAGCATTACGATATAACGTATAACGTTATATGGTAATACGTTATATCGTATAACGTTATGTAGCATTACCATATAACGTATAACGTTATGTAGCATTACGATATAACGTATAACGTTATGTAGTATTACCATATAACATATAACGTTATGTAGCATTACGATATAACGTATAACGTTATATGGTAATAAGTTATAACGTATAACGTTATGTAGCATTACGATATAACGTATAACGTCATGTAGCATTACGATATAACGTATAACGTTATGTAGCATTACGATATAACGTATAACGTTATGTAGCATAACGATATAACGTATAACGTTATGTAGCATTACCATATAACGTATAACGTTATGTAGCATTACGATATAACGTATAACGTTATGTAGCATAACGGTATAACGTATAACGTTATGTAGCATTACGATATAACGTATAACGTTATATGGTAATACGTTATATCGTATAACGTTATGTAGCATTACCATATAACTTATAACGTTATGTAGCATTACGATATAACGTATAACGATATGTAGCATTACGATATAACGTATAACGTTATGTAGCATTACCATATAACGTATAACATTATGTAGCATTACGATATAACGTATAACGTTATGTAGCATAACGATATAACGTATAACGTTATGTAGCATTACGATATAACGTATAACGTTACGTAGCATAACGATATAACGTATAACGTTATGTAGCATTACGAAATAACGTACATCGTTATGTAGCATTACGATATGACGTATAACGTTATGTAGCATTACGATATAACGTACAACGTTATGTAGCATTACGTTATAACGTATAACGTTATGTAGTATTACTATATATCGTATAACGTTATGCAACATTACGATATAACGTATAACGTTATGTAGCATAACGATATAACGTATAACGTTATGTAGCATAACGATATAACGTATAACGTTATGTAGCATTACGATATAACGTATACCGTTATGTAGCATTACGATATAACGTATAACGTTTTGTAGCATAACGATATAACGTATATCGTTATGTAGCATTACGATATAACGTATAACGTTATGTAGCATTACGATATAAAGTATAGCGTTATGTAGCATTACGATATAACGTATAACGTTATGTAGCATAACGATATAACGTATAACGTTATGTAGCATTACGATATAACGTATAACGTTATATGGTAATACGTTATAACGTATAACGTTATGTAGCATTACGATATAACGTATAACGTCATGTAGCATTACGATATAACGTATAACGTTACGAAGCATTTCGATATAACGTATAACGTTATGTAGCAAAACGATATAACGTATAACGTTATGTAGCATTACCATATAACGTATAACGTTATGTAGCATTACGATATAACGTATAACGTTATGTAGCATAACGATATAACGTATAACGTTATGTAGCATTACGATATAACGTATAACGTTATGTAGCATTACGATATAACGTATAGCGTTATGTAGCATTACGATATAACGTATAATGTTATGTAGCATTACGATATAACGTATAACGTTATATGGTAATACGTTATAACGTATAACGTTATGTAGCATTACCATATAACTTATAACGTTACGAAGCATTTCGATATAACGTATAACGTTATGTAGCAAAACGATATAACGTATAACGTTATGTAGCATTACCATATAACGTATAACGTTATGTAGCATTACGATATAACGTATAACGTTATGTAGCATAACGATATAACGTATAACGTTATGTAGCATTACGATATAACGTATAACGTTATGTAGCATTACGATATAACGTATAGCGTTATGTAGCATTACGATATAACGTATAACGTTATGTAGCATAACGATATAACGTATAACGTTATGTAGTATTACCATATAACATATAACGTTATGTAGCATTACGATATAACGTATAACGTTATGTAGCATAACGATACAACGTATAACGTTATGTAGCATTACGATATAACGTATAACGTTATATGGTAATACGTTATATCGTATAACGTTATGTAGCATTACCATATAACTTATAACGTTATGTAGCATTACCATATAACTTATAACGTCATGTAGCATTACGATATAACGTATAACGATATGTAGCATTACGATTTAACCTATAACGTTATGTAGCATTACGATATAACGTATAACGTTATGAAGCATTTCGATATAACGTATAACGTTGTGTAGCATTACGTTATAACGTATAACATTATGTAGCATTACGATATAACGTATAACGTTATGTAGCATTACGATATAACGTATATCGTTATATGGTAATAAGTTATAACGTATAACGTTATGTAGCATTACGATATAACGTATAACGTCATGTAGCATTACGATATAACGTATAACGTTATGTAGCATTACGATATAACGTATAACGTTATGTAGCATAACGATATAACGTATAACGTTATGTAGCATTACCATATAACGTATAACGTTATGTAGCATTACGATATAACGTATAACGTTATGTAGCATAACGATATAACGTATAACGTTATGTAGCATTACGATATAACGTATAACGTTATATGGTAATACGTTATATCGTATAACGTTATGTAGCATTACCATATAACTTATAACGTTATGTAGCATTACGATATAACGTATAACGATATGTAGCATTACGATATAACGTATAACGTTATGTAGCATTACCATATAACGTATAACATTATGTAGCATTACGATATAACGTATAACGTTATGTAGCATAACGATATAACGTATAACGTTATGTAGCATTACGATATAACGTATAACGTTACGTAGCATAACGATATAACGTATAACGTTATGTAGCATTACGATATAACGTACATCGTTATGTAGCATTACGATATGACGTATAACGTTATGTAGCACTACGATATAACGTACAACGTTATGTAGCATTACGTTATAACGTATAACGTTATGTAGTATTACTATATATCGTATAACGTTATGCAGCATTACGATATAACGTATAACGTTACGTAGAATAACGATATAACGTATAACGTTATGTAGCATTACGATATAACGTATAACGTTATATGGTAATACGTTATATCGTATAACGTTATGTAGCATTACCATATAACGTATAACGTTATGTAGCATTACGATATAACGTATAACGTTATGTAGTATTACCATATAACATATAACGTTGTGTAGCATTACGTTATAACGTATAACATTATGTAGCATTACGATATAACGTATAACGTTATGTAGCATTACGATATAACGTATAACGTTATATGGTAATAAGTTATAACGTATAACGTTATGTAGCATTACGATATAACGTATAACGTCATGTAGCATTACGATATAACGTATAACGTTATGTAGCATTACGATATAACGTATAACGTTATGTAGCATAACGATATAACGTATAACGTTATGTAGCATTACCATATAACGTATAACGTTATGTAGCATTATGATATACGGTATAACGTTGTGTAGCATAACGATATAACGTATAACGTTATGTAGCATTACGATATAACGTATAACGTTATATGGTAATACGTTATATCGTATAACGTTATGTATCATTACCATATAACTTATAACGTTATGTAGCATTACGATATAACGTATAACGATATGTAGCATTACGATATAACGTATAACGTTATGTAGCATTACCATATAACGTATAACATTATGTAGCATTACGATATAACGTATAACGTTATGTAGCATAACGATATAACGTATAACGTTATGTAGCATTACGATATAACGTATAACGTTACGTAGCATAACGATATAACGTATAACGTTATGTAGCATTACGATATAACGTACATCGTAATGTAGCATTACGATATGACGTATAACGTTATGTAGCATTACGATATAACGTACAACGTTATGTAGCATTACGTTATAACGAATAACGTTATGTAGTATTACTATATAACGTATAACGTTATGTAGCATTACGATATAACGTATAACGTTACGTAGAATAACGATATAACGTATAACGTTATGTAGCATTACGATATAACGTATAACGTTATATGGTAATACGTTATATCGTATAACGTTATGTAGCATTACCATATAACGTATAACGTTATGTAGCATTACGATATAACGTATAACGTTATGTAGCACTACGATATAACGTATAACGTTATGCAGCATTACGATATAACGTATAGCGTTATGTAGCATTACGATATAACGTATAACGTTATGTAGCATAACGATATAACGTATAACGTTATGTAGCATTACGATATAACGTATAACGTTATATGGTAATACGTTATATCGTATAACGTTATGTAGCATTACCATATAACTTATAACGTTATGTAGCATTACGATATAACGTATAACGATATGTAGCATTACGATATAACGTATAACGTCATGTAGCATTACGATATAACGTATAACGTTATGTAGCATTACGATATAACGTATAACGTTATGTAGCATAACGATATAACGTATAACGTTATATGGTAATACGTTACATCGTATAACGTTATGTAGCATTACCATATAACTTATAACGTTATGTAGCATTACGATATAACGTATAACGATATGTAACATTACGATATAACGTATAACGTTATGTAGCATTACCATATAACGTATAACGTTATGTAGCATTACGATATAACGTATAACGTTATGTAGCATAACGATATAACGTATAACGTTACGTAGTATTACGTTATAACGTATAACGTTATGTAGCATTACGATATAACGTATAACGTTATGTAGCATAATGATATAACGTATAACGTTAAGTAGCATTACGATATAACGTATAACGTTATGAAGCATTACGATATAACGTATAACGTTATATAGTAATACGTTACAACGTATAACGTTATGTAGCATTACCATATAACGTATAACGTTATGTAGCATTACCATATAACGTATTACGTTATGTAGCATTACGATATAACGTATAACGTTATGTAGCATTACGATATGACGTATTACGTTATGTAGCATTACGATATAACGTATAACGTTATATGGTAATACGTTATAACGTATAACGTTATGTAGCATTACGATATAACGCATAACGTTATGTAGCATAACGATATAACGTATAGCGTTATATAGTATTACGTTATAACGTATAACGTTATGTAATATTACGTTATAACGTATAACGTTATGTAGCATTACGATATAACGTATAACGTTATGTAGCATTACGATATAACGTATGACGTTATATGTTATTGTGTTGTAACGTATAACGTTATGTAGCAAAACGATATAACGTGTAACGTTATGTAGCACTACGATATAACGTATAATGTTATATAGTATTACGTAATAACGTATAACGTTACGTAGAATTATGTTATAACGTATAACGTTATGTAGCATTACGATATAACGTATAACGTTATGTAGCATAACGATATAACGTATAACGTTATATAGTATTACGATATAACGTTTAAGGTTATATAGTATTACGATATAACGTATAACGTTATGTAGCATTACGATATAACGTATAACGTTATATAGTATTACGTTATAACGTGTAACGTTATGTAGCATATCGATATAACGTATAACGTTATGTAGCATTACGATATAACCTATAACGATATGTAGCATAACGATATAACGTATAACGTTATGTAGCATAATGATATAACGTATAAAGTTATATAGTATTACGTTATAACGTATAACGTTATGTAGCATTACCATATAACGTATTACGTTATGTAGCATTACGATATAACGTATAACGTTATGTACCATAACGATATAACGTATAACGTTATGTAGCATTACGATATAACGTATAACGTTATATGGTAATACGTTATAACGTATAACTTTATGTAGCATTACGATATAACGTATAACGTTTTGTAGCATATCGATATAACGTATAGCGTTATGTAGCATTACGATATAACGTATAACGATATGTAGCATAACGATATAACGTATAACGTTAAGTAGCATAACGATATAACGTATAACGTTATGAAGCATTACGATATAACGTATAACGTTATGTACCATAACAATATAACGTATAACGTTATGTAGCATTACGACATAACGTATAACGTTATGTAGCATTGCCATATAACGTATAACGTTATGTAGCATTACGATATAACGTATAACGTTATGTAGCTTTACGATATAACGTATAACGTTATGTAGCATAACGATATAACGTATAACGTTATGTAGCATAACGATATAACGTATAACGTTATGTAGCATTACGATATAACGTATAACGTTATATAGTAATACGTTATAACGTATAACGTTATGTAGCATTACCATATAACGTATAACGTTATGTAGCATTACCATATAACGTATTACGCTATGTAGCATTACGATATAACGTATAACGTTATATAGTATTACGTAATAACGTATAACGTTACGTAGTATTACGTTATAACGTATAACGTTATGTAGCATTACGATATAACGTATAAAGTTATATAGTATTACGTTATAACGTATAACGTTATGTAGCATTACGATATAACGTATAACGTTATATGGTAATACGTTATAACGTATAACGCTATGTAGCATTACGATATAACGCATAACGTTATGTAGCATAACGATATAACGTATAACGTTATATAGAATTACGTTATAACGTATAACGTTATGTAATATTACGTTATAACGTATAACGTTATGTAGCATTACGATATAACGTATAACGTTATGTAGCATTACGATATAACGTATAACGTTATATGTTATTGTGTTGTAACGTATAATGTTATATAGTATTACGTAATAACGTATAACGTTATGTAGCATTACGATATAACGTATAACGTTATATGGTAATACGTTATAACGATTAACGTTATGTAGCATTACGATATAACGCATAACGTTATGTAGCATAACGATATAACGTATAACGTTATACAGTATTACGTTATAACGCATAACGTTATGTAATATTACGTTATAACGTATAACGTTATGTAGCATTACGATATAACGTATAACGATATGTAGCATTACGATATAACGTATAACGTTATATGTTATTTTGTTGTAACGTATAACGTTATGTAGCAAAACGATATAACGTATAACGTTATGTAGCACTACGATATAACGTATAATGTTATATAGTATTACGTAATAACGTATAACGTTACGTAGTATTACGTTATAACGTATAACGTTATGTAGCATTACGATATAACGTATAACGTTATGTAGCATAATGATATAACGTATAACGTTATGTAGCATTACGATATAACGTATAACGATATGTAGCATAACGATATAACGTATAACGTTAAGTAGCATTACGATATAACGTATAACGTTATGAAGCATTACGATATAACGTATAACGTTATATAGTAATACGTTACAACGTATAACGTTATGTAGCATTACCATATAACGTATAACGTTATGTAGCATTACCATATAACGTATTACGTTATGTAGCATTACGATATAACGTATAACGTTATGTAGCATTACGATATAACGTATTACGTTATGTAGCATTACGATATAACGTATAACGTTATATGGTAATACGTTATAACGTATAACGTTATGTAGCATTACGATATAACGCATAACGTTATGTAGCATAACGACATAACGTATAACGTTATATAGTATTACGTTATAACGTATAACGTTATGTAATATTACGTTATAACGTATAACGTTATGTAGCATTACGATATAACGTATAACGTTATGTAGCATTACGATATAACGTATAACGTTATATGTTATTGTGTTGTAACGTATAACGTTATGTAGCAAAACGATATAACGTATAACGTTATGTAGCACTACGATATAACGTATAATGTTATATAGTATTACGTAATAACGTATAACGTTACGTAGTATTATGTTATAACGTATAACGTTATGTAGCATTACGATATAACGTATAACGTTATGTAGCATAACGATATAACGTATAACGTTATATAGTATTACGTTATAACGTATAACGTTATGTAGCATTACGATATAACGTATAAGGTAATGTCGCATTACGATATAACGTTTAATGTTATATAGTATTACGTTATAACGTATAACGTTATGTAGCACTACGATATAACGTATAACGTTATGTAGCATTACGATATAACGTATAAGGTTATGTAGCATTACGATATAACGTATAAGGTTATATAGTATTACGTTATAACGTATAACGTTATGTAGCATTACGATATAACGTATAACGTTATGTAGCATTACGATATAACGTATAACGTTATGTAATATTACGTTATAACGTATAACGTTATGTAGCATTACGATATAACGTATAACGTTATGTAGCATTACGATATAACGTATAACGTTATGTAATATTACGTTATAACGTATAACGTTATGTAGCATTACGATATAACGTATAACGTTATGTAGCATTACGATATAACGTATAACGTTATATGTTAATGCGTTGTAACGTATAACGTTATGTAGCAAAACGATATAACGTATAACGTTATGTAGCATTACGATATAACTTATAACGTTATATAGTATTACGTAATAACGTATAACGTTACGTAGTATTACGTTATAACGTATAACGTTATGTAGCATTACGATATAACGTATAACGTTATGTAGCATTACGATATAACGTATAACGTTATATGTTAATGCGCTGTAACGTATAACGTTATGTAGCATTACGATATAACGTATAACGTTATGTAGCATTACGATATAACGTATAACGTTATATGTTATTGTGTTGTAACGTATAATGTTATATAGTATTACGTAATAACGTATAACGTTATGTAGCATTACGATATAACGTATAACGTTATATGGTAATACGTTATAACGATTAACGTTATGTAGCATTACGATATAACGCATAACGTTATGTAGCATAACGATATAACGTATAACGTTATACAGTATTACGTTATAACGCATAACGTTATGTAATATTACGTTATAACGTATAACGTTATGTAGCATTACGATATAACGTATAACGATATGTAGCATTACGATATAACGTATAACGTTATATGTTATTTTGTTGTAACGTATAACGTTATGTAGCAAAACGATATAACGTATAACGTTATGTAGCACTACGATATAACGTATAATGTTATATAGTATTACGTAATAACGTATAACGTTACGTAGTATTACGTTATAACGTATAACGTTATGTAGCATTACGATATAACGTATAACGTTATGTAGCATAATGATATAACGTATAACGTTATGTAGCATTACGATATAACGTATAACGTTATGAAGCATTACGATATAACGTATAACGTTATATAGTAATACGTTACAACGTATAACGTTATGTAGCATTACCATATAACGTATAACGTTATGTAGCATTACCATATAACGTATTACGTTATGTAGCATTACGATATAACGTATAACGTTATGTAGCATTACGATATAACGTATTACGTTATGTAGCATTACGATATAACGTATAACGTTATATGGTAATACGTTATAACGTATAACGTTATGTAGCATTACGATATAACGCATAACGTTATGTAGCATAACGACATAACGTATAACGTTATATAGTATTACGTTATAACGTATAACGTTATGTAATATTACGTTATAACGTATAACGTTATGTAGCATTACGATATAACGTATAACGTTATGTAGCATTACGATATAACGTATAACGTTATATGTTATTGTGTTGTAACGTATAACGTTATGTAGCAAAACGATATAACGTATAACGTTATGTAGCACTACGATATAACGTATAATGTTATATAGTATTACGTAATAACGTATAACGTTACGTAGTATTATGTTATAACGTATAACGTTATGTAGCATTACGATATAACGTATAACGTTATGTAGCATAACGATATAACGTATAACGTTATATAGTATTACGTTATAACGTATAACGTTATGTAGCATTACGATATAACGTATAAGGTAATGTCGCATTACGATATAACGTTTAATGTTATATAGTATTACGTTATAACGTATAACGTTATGTAGCACTACGATATAACGTATAACGTTATGTAGCATTACGATATAACGTATAAGGTTATGTAGCATTACGATATAACGTATAAGGTTATATAGTATTACGTTATAACGTATAACGTTATGTAGCATTACGATATAACGTATAACGTTATGTAGCATTACGATATAACGTATAACGTTATGTAATATTACGTTATAACGTATAACGTTATGTAGCATTACGATATAACGTATAACGTTATGTAGCATTACGATATAACGTATAACGTTATGTAATATTACGTTATAACGTATAACGTTATGTAGCATTACGATATAACGTATAACGTTATGTAGCATTACGATATAACGTATAACGTTATATGTTAATGCGTTGTAACGTATAACGTTATGTAGCAAAACGATATAACGTATAACGTTATGTAGCATTACGATATAACTTATAACGTTATATAGTATTACGTAATAACGTATAACGTTACGTAGTATTACGTTATAACGTATAACGTTATGTAGCATTACGATATAACGTATAACGTTATGTAGTATTACGTTATAACGTATAACGTTATGTAGCAATACGATATAACGTATAACGTTATGTAGCACTACGATATAACGTATAACGTTATGTAGCATTACGATATAACGTATAAGGTTATGTAGCATTACGATTTAACGTATAACGTTATGTAGCATAACGATATAACGTATAAAGTTATGTAGTATTACTATATAACGTATAACGTAATGATGCATTACGATATAACGTAAAACGTTATGTACCATAACGATATAACGTATAACGTTATGTAGCATTACGATATAACGTATAACGTTATATGGTAATACGTTATAACGTATAACTTTATGTAGCATTACGATATAACGTATAACGTTTGGTAATATTACGTTATAACGTATAACGTTATGTAGCATTACGATATAACGTATCACGTTATGTAGCATTATGATATAACGTATAACGTTATATGTTATTGTGTTGTAACGTATAACGTTATGTAGCAAAACGATATAACGTATAACGTTATGTAGCACTACGATATAACGTATAATGTTATATAGTATTACGTAATAACGTATAACGTTACGTAGTCTTACGTTATAACGTATAACGTTACGTAGTCTTACGTTATAACGTATAACGTTATGTAGCATTACGATATAACGTATAACGTTATGTAGCATAACGATATAACGTATAACGTTATATAGTATTACGTTATAACGTATAACGTTATGTAGCATTACGATATAACGTATAAGGTTATGTCGCATTACGATATAACGTTTAAGGTTATATAGTATTACGTTATAACGTATAACGTTATGTAGCATTACGATATAACGTATAACGTTATATAGTATTACGTAATAACGTATAACGTTACGTAGTATTACGTTATAACGTATAACGTTATGTAGCATTACGATATAACGTATAAAGTTATATAGTATTACGTTATAACGTATAACGTTATGTAGCATTACGATATAACGTATAACGTTATATGGTAATACGTTATAACGTATAACGTTATGTAGCATTACGATATAACGCATAACGTTATGTAGCATAACGATATAACGTATAACGTTATATGTTATTGTGTTGTAACGTATAACGTTATGTAGCAGAACGATATAACGTATAACGTTATGTAGCACTACGATATAACGTATAATGTTATATAGTATTACGTAATAACGTATAACGTTACGTAGTATTACGTTATAACGTAGAACGTTATGTAGCATTACGATATAACGTATAACGTTATGTAGCATAACGATATAACGTATAACGTTATGTAGCATTACGATATAACGTATAACGATATGTAGCATAACGATATAACGTATAACGTTAAGTAGCATTACGATATAACGTATAACGTTATGAAGCATTACGATATAACGTATAACGTTATATAGTAATACGTTATAACGTATAACGTTATGTAGCATTACCATATAACGTATAACGTTATGTAGCATTACGATATAACGTATAACGTTATATGGTAATACGTTATAACGTATAACTTTATGTAGCATTACGATATAACGTATAACGTTTTGTAGCATATCGATATAACGTATAGCGTTATGTAGCATTACGATATAACGTATAACGATATGTAGCATAACGACATAACGTATAACGTTAAGTAGCATAACGATATAACGTATAACGTTATGAAGCATTACGATATAACGTATAACGTTATGTACCATAACAATATAACGTATAACGTTATGTAGCATTACGACATAACGTATAACGTTATGTAGCATTACCATATAACGTATAACGTTATGTAGCATTACGATATAACGTATAACGTTATGTAGCTTTACGGTATAACGTATAACGTTATGTAGCATAACGATATATCGTATAACGTTATGTAGCATTACGATATAACGTATAACGTTATATAGGAATACGTTATAACGTATAACGTTATGTAGCATTACCATATAACGTATAACGTTATGTAGCATTACCATATAACGTATTACGTTATGTAGCATTACGATATAACGTATAACGTTATATAGTATTACGTAATAACGTATAACGTTACGTAGTATTACGTTATAACGTATAACGTTATGTAGCATTACGATATAACGTATAAAGTTATATAGTATTACGTTATAACGTATAACGTTATGTAGCATTGCGATATAACGTATAACGTTATATGGTAATACGTTATAACGTATAACTTTATGTAGCATTACGATATAACGCATAACGTTATGTAGCATAACGATATAACGTATAACGTTATATAGAATTACGTTATAACGTATAACGTTATGTAATATTACGTTATAACGTATAACGTTATGTAGCATTACGATATAACGTATAACGTTATGTAGCATTACGATATAACGTATAACGTTATGAAGCATTACGATATAACGTATAACGTTATATAGTAATACGTTATAACGTATAACGTTATGTAGCATTACCATATAACGTATAACGTTATGTAGCATTACCATATAACGTATTACGTTATGTAGCATTACGATATAACGTATAACGTTATGTAGCATTACGATATAACGTATAACGTTATATGGTAATACGTTATAACGTATAACGTTATTTAGCATTACGATATAACGCATAACGTTATGTAGCATAACGATATAACGTATAACGTTATTTAGTATTACGTTATAACGTATAACGTTTGGTAATATTACGTTATAACGTATAACGTTATGTAGCATTACGATATAACGTATCACGTTATGTAGCATTATGATATAACGTATAACGTTATATGTTATTGTGTTGTAACGTATAACGTTATGTAGCAAAACGATATAACGTATAACGTTATGTAGCACTACGATATAACGTATAATGTTATATAGTATTACGTAATAACGTATAACGTTACGTAGTCTTACGTTATAACGTATAACGTTACGTAGTCTTACGTTATAACGTATAACGTTATGTAGCATTACGATATAACGTATAACGTTATGTAGCATAACGATATAACGTATAACGTTATATAGTATTACGTTATAACGTATAACGTTATGTAGCATTACGATATAACGTATAAGGTTATGTCGCATTACGATATAACGTTTAAGGTTATATAGTATTACGTTATAACGTATAACGTTAGGTAGCATTACGATATAACGTATAACGTTATGTAGCATTACGTTATAACGTATAAAGTTATGTAGTATTACTATATAACGTATAACGTTATGTAGCATTACGATATAACGTATAATGTTATGTAGCATTACGACATAACGTATAACGTTATATGGTAATAAGTGATAACGTATAACGTTATCTAACATTACGATATAACGTATAACGTTATGCAGCATAACGATATAACGTATTACGTTATATATTATTACGTTATAACGTATAACGTTATGTAGCATTACGATATAATGTATAACGTTATGAAGCATTACGATATAACGTATAACGTTATGTACCATAACGATATAACGTATAACGTCATGTGGCATTACGATATAACGTATAACGTTATGTAGCATATCGATATAACGTATAACGTTATGTAGCATTACGATATAACGTATAACGATATGTAGCATAACGATGTAACGTATAACGTTAAGTAGCATTACGATATAACGTATAAAATTATGAAGCATTACGATATAACGTATAACGTTATGTACCATAACGATATAGCGTATAACGTTATGTAGCATTACGACATAACGTATAACGTTATATGGTAATACGTTATAACGTATAACGTTATGTAGCATTACGATATAACGTATAACGATATGTAGCATAACGATGTAACGTATAACGTTAAGTAGCATTACGATATAACGTATAACGTTATGTAGCTTTACGATATAACGTATAACGTTATGTAGCATAACGATATAACGTATAACGTTATGTAGCATTACGATATACCGTATTACGTTATGTAGCATTACGATATAACGTATAACGTTATGTAGCATAACGATATAACGTATAAAGTTTATAGTATTACGTTATAACGTATAACGTTATGTAGCATTACGATATAACGTATAACGTTATATGGTAATGCGTTATAACTTATAACGTTATGTAGCATTACGATATAACGCATAACGTTATGTAGCATTACGATATAACGTATAACGTTATATGGTAATACGTTATAACGTATAACGTTATGTAGCATTACGATATAACGTATAACGTTATGCAGCTTTACGATATAACGTATAACGTTATATAGTATTACGTAATAACGTATAACGTTACGTAGTATTACGTTATAACGTATAACGTTATGTAGCATTACGATATAACGTATAACGTTATGTAGTATTACGTTATAACGTATAACGTTATGTAGCAATACGATATAACGTATAACGTTATGTAGCATTACGATATAACGTATAACGTTATGTAGTATTACGATATAACGTATAACGTTATGTAGTATTACGTAATAACGTATAACGTTACGTAGTATTACGTTATAACGTATAACGTTATGTAGCAATACGATATAACGTATAACGTTATATGGTAATACGTGATAACGTATAACGTTATGTAGCATTACGATATAACGTATAACGTTATGTAGCATATCGATATAACGTATAACGTTAAGTAGCATTACGATATAACGTGTAACGATATGTAGCATAACGATATAACGTATAACGTTAAGTAGCATTACGATATAACGTATAACGTTATGAGGCATTACGTTATAACGTATAACGTTATGTACTATAACGATATAACGTATAACGTTATGTAGCATTACGATATAACGTATAACGTTATATGGTAATACGTTATAACGTATAACGTTATGTAGCATTACCATATAACGTATATCGTTATGTAGCATTACGATATAACGTATAACGTTATGTAGCTTTACGATATAACGTATAACGTTATGTAGCATAACGATATAACGTATAACGTTATGTAGCATTACGATATAACGTATAACGTTATGTGGTAATAAGTTATAACGTATGACGTTATATAGCATTACGATATAACGTATAACGTCATGAAGCATTACGATATAACGTATAACGTTATGTAGCATTACGATATAACGTATAACGTTATATGGTAAAACGTTATAACGTATAACGTTATGTAGCATCACGATATAACGTATAACGTTGTGTAGCATAACGATATAACGTATAACGTTATGTAGCATTACGATATAACGTATAACGTTATATGGTAATACGTTATAACGTATAACGTTATGTAGCATCACGATATAACGTATAACGTTGTGTAGCATAACGATATAACGTATAACGTTATGTAGCATTACGATATAACGTATAACGTTATGTAGCATTACGATATAACGTATAAGGTTATATAGTATTACGTTAAAACGTATAACGTTATGTAGCATTACGATATAACGTATAACGTTATGTAGCATTACGATATAACGTATAACGTTATGTAGCATTGCGTTATAACCTATAACGTTATTGTAGTATTAATATATAACGTATAACGTTATGTAGCATTACGATATAACGTATAACGTTATGTAGCATTACGATATAACGTATAACGTTATATGGTAATACGTTATAACGTATAACGTTATGTAGCATTACGATATAACGTATAACGTTGTGTAGCATAACGATATAACGTATAACGTTATGTATCATTACGATATAACGAATAACGTTATGTAGCTTTACGATATAACGTATAACGTTATGTAGCATAACGATATAACGTATAACGTTATGTAGCATTACGATATAACGTATAACGTTATGTAGCATTACGATATAACGTATGACGTTATGTAGCATTACGATATAACGTATAACGTCATGAAGCATTACGATATAACGTATAACGTTATGTAGCATTACGACATAACGTATAACGTTATGTAGCATTGCGTTATAACCTGTAACGTTATTGTAGTATTAATATATAACGTATAACGTTATGTAGCATTACGATATAACGTATGACGTTATGTAGCATTACGATATAACGTATAACGTTATATGGTAATACGTTATAACGTATAACGTTATGTAGTATTACGTTTTAACGTATAACGTTATGTAGCAATACGATATAACGTATAACGTTATGTAGCATTACGATATAACGTATAACGTTATGTCACATTACGATATAACGTATAAGGTTATATAGTATTACGTTAAAACGTATAACGTTATGTAGCATTACGATATAACGTATAACGTTATGTAGCATTACGATATAACGTATAACGTTATTTGGTAATAAGTGATAACGTATAACGTTATCTAACATTACGATATAACGTATAACGTTATGCAGCATAACGATATAACGTATTACGTTATATATTATTACGTTATAACGTATAACGTTATGTAGCATTACGATATAACGTATAACGTTATGAAGCATTACGATATAACGTATAACGATATGTAGCATAACGATATAACGTATAACGTTAAGTAGCATTACGATATAACGTATAACGTTATGAAGCATTACGATATAACGTATAACGTTATGTACCATAACGATATAACGTATAACGTTATGTAGCATTACGACATAACGTATAACGTTATATGGTAATACGTTATAACGTATAACGTTATATGGTAATACGTTATAACGTATAACGTTATATGGTAATACGTTATAACGTATAACGTTATGTAGCATTACCATATAACGTATAACGTTATGTAGCATTACGATATAACGTATAACGTTATGTAGCATTACGATATAACGTATAACGTTATGTAGCTTTACGATATAACGTATAACGTTATGTAGCATTACGATATAACGTATAACGATATGTAGCATAACGATGTAACGTATAACGTTAAGTAGCATTACGATATAACGTATAACATTATGAAGCATTACGATATAACGTATAACGTTATGTACCATAACGATATAACGTATAACGTTATGTAGCATTACGACATAACGTATAACGTTATGTGGTAATAAGTTATAACGTATGACGTTATATAGCATTACGATATAACGTATAACGTCATGAAGCATTACGATATAACGTATAACGTTATGTAGCATTACGATATAACGTATAACGTTATATGGTAAAACGTTATAACGTATAACGTTATGTAGCATCACGATATAACGTATAACGTTGTGTAGCATAACGATATAACGTATAACGTTATGTAGCATTACGATATAACGTATAACGTTATATGGTAATACGTTATAACGTATAACGTTATGTAGCATCACGATATAACGTATAACGTTGTGTAGCATAACGATATAACGTATAACGTTATGTAGCATTACGATATAACGTATAACGTTATGTAGCATTACGATATAACGTATAAGGTTATATAGTATTACGTTAAAACGTATAACGTTATGTAGCATTACGATATAACGTATAACGTTATGTAGCATTACGATATAACGTATAACGTTATGTAGCATTGCGTTATAACCTATAACGTTATTGTAGTATTAATATATAACGTATAACGTTATGTAGCATTACGATATAACGTATAACGTTATGTAGCATTACGATATAACGTATAACGTTATATGGTAATACGTTATAACGTATAACGTTATGTAGCATTACGATATAACGTATAACGTTGTGTAGCATAACGATATAACGTATAACGTTATGTATCATTACGATATAACGAATAACGTTATGTAGCTTTACGATATAACGTATAACGTTATGTAGCATAACGATATAACGTATAACGTTATGTAGCATTACGATATAACGTATAACGTTATGTAGCATTACGATATAACGTATGACGTTATGTAGCATTACGATATAACGTATAACGTCATGAAGCATTACGATATAACGTATAACGTTATGTAGCATTACGACATAACGTATAACGTTATGTAGCATTGCGTTATAACCTGTAACGTTATTGTAGTATTAATATATAACGTATAACGTTATGTAGCATTACGATATAACGTATGACGTTATGTAGCATTACGATATAACGTATAACGTTATATGGTAATACGTTATAACGTATAACGTTATGTAGTATTACGTTTTAACGTATAACGTTATGTAGCAATACGATATAACGTATAACGTTATGTAGCATTACGATATAACGTATAACGTTATGTCACATTACGATATAACGTATAAGGTTATATAGTATTACGTTAAAACGTATAACGTTATGTAGCATTACGATATAACGTATAACGTTATGTAGCATTACGATATAACGTATAACGTTATATGGTAATAAGTGATAACGTATAACGTTATCTAACATTACGATATAACGTATAACGTTATGCAGCATAACGATATAACGTATTACGTTATATATTATTACGTTATAACGTATAACGTTATGTAGCATTACGATATAACGTATAACGTTATGAAGCATTACGATATAACGTATAACGATATGTAGCATAACGATATAACGTATAACGTTAAGTAGCATTACGATATAACGTATAACGTTATGAAGCATTACGATATAACGTATAACGTTATGTACCATAACGATATAACGTATAACGTTATGTAGCATTACGACATAACGTATAACGTTATATGGTAATACGTTATAACGTATAACGTTATATGGTAATACGTTATAACGTATAACGTTATATGGTAATACGTTATAACGTATAACGTTATGTAGCATTACCATATAACGTATAACGTTATGTAGCATTACGATATAACGTATAACGTTATGTAGCATTACGATATAACGTATAACGTTATGTAGCTTTACGATATAACGTATAACGTTATGTAGCATTACGATATAACGTATAACGATATGTAGCATAACGATGTAACGTATAACGTTAAGTAGCATTACGATATAACGTATAACATTATGAAGCATTACGATATAACGTATAACGTTATGTACCATAACGATATAACGTATAACGTTATGTAGCATTACGACATAACGTATAACGTTATATGGTAATACGTTATAACGTATAACGTTATATAGCATAACGATGTAACGTATAACGTTAAGTAGCATTACGATATAACGTGTAACGTTATGTAGCTTTACGATATAACGTATAACGTTATGTAGCATAACGATATAACGTATAACGTTATGTAGCATTACGATATAACGTATTACGTTATGTAGCATTACGATATAACGTATAACGTTATGTAGCATAACGATATAACGTATAAAGTTTATAGTATTACATTATAACGTATAACGTTATGTAGCATTACGATATAACGTATAACATTATATGGTAATGCGTTATAACTGATAACGTTATGTAGCATTACGATATAACGCATAACGTTATGTAGCATTACGATATAACGTATAACGTCATGAAGCATAACGATGTAACGTATAACGTTAAGTAGCATTACGATATAACGTATAACATTATGAAGCATTACGATATAACGTATAACGTTATGTACCATAACGATATAACGTATAACGTTATGTAGCATTACGACATAACGTATAACGTTATATGGTAATACGTTATAACGTATAACGTTATATAGCATAACGATGTAACGTATAACGTTAAGTAGCATTACGATATAACGTGTAACGTTATGTAGCTTTACGATATAACGTATAACGTTATGTAGCATAACGATATAACGTATAACGTTATGTAGCATTACGATATAACGTATAACGTTATGTAGCATTACGACATAACGTATAACGTTATATGGTAATACGTTATAACGTATAACGTTATATGGTAATACGTTATAACGTATAACGTTATATGGTAATACGTTATAACGTATAACGTTATGTAGCATTACCATATAACGTATAACGTTATGTAGCATTACGATATAACGTATAACGTTATGTAGCATTACGATATAACGTATAACGTTATGTAGCTTTACGATATAACGTATAACGTTATGTAGCATTACGATATAACGTATAACGATATGTAGCATAACGATGTAACGTATAACGTTAAGTAGCATTACGATATAACGTATAACATTATGAAGCATTACGATATAACGTATAACGTTATGTACCATAACGATATAACGTATAACGTTATGTAGCATTACGACATAACGTATAACGTTATATGGTAATACGTTATAACGTATAACGTTATATAGCATAACGATGTAACGTATAACGTTAAGTAGCATTACGATATAACGTGTAACGTTATGTAGCTTTACGATATAACGTATAACGTTATGTAGCATAACGATATAACGTATAACGTTATGTAGCATTACGATATAACGTATTACGTTATGTAGCATTACGATATAACGTATAACGTTATGTAGCATAACGATATAACGTATAAAGTTTATAGTATTACATTATAACGTATAACGTTATGTAGCATTACGATATAACGTATAACATTATATGGTAATGCGTTATAACTGATAACGTTATGTAGCATTACGATATAACGCATAACGTTATGTAGCATTACGATATAACGTATAACGTCATGAAGCATTACCATATAACGTATAACGTTATGTAGCATTACGATATAACGTATAACGTTATGCAGCTTTACGATATAACGTATAACGTTATATAGTATTACGTAATAACGTATAACGTTACGTAGTATTACGTTATAACGTATAACGTTATGTAGCATTACGATATAACGTATAACGTTATGTAGTATTACGTTATAACGTATAACGTTATGTAGCAATACGATATAACGTATAACGTTATGTAGCATTACGATATAACGTATAACGTTATGTAGTATTACGATATAACGTATAACGTTATGTAGTATTACGTAATAACGTATAACGTTACGTAGTATTACGTTATAACGTATAACGTTATGTAGCATTACGATATAACGTATAACGTTATATGGTAATACGTTATAACGTATAACGTTATGTAGTATTACGTTTTAACGTATAACGTTATGTAGCAATACGATATAACGTATAACGTTATGTAGCATTACGATATAACGTATAACGTTATGTCACATTACGATATAACGTATAAGGTTATATAGTATTACGTTAAAACGTATAACGTTATGTAGCATTACGATATAACGTATAACGTTATGTAGCATTACGATATAACGTATAACGTTATATGGTAATAAGTGATAACGTATAACGTTATCTAACATTACGATATAACGTATAACGTTATGCAGCATAACGATATAACGTATTACGTTATATATTATTACGTTATAACGTATAACGTTATGTAGCATTACGATATAACGTATAACGTTATGAAGCATTACGATATAACGTATAACGATATGTAGCATAACGATATAACGTATAACGTTAAGTAGCATTACGATATAACGTATAACGTTATGAAGCATTACGAAATAACGTATAACGTTATGTACCATAACGATATAACGTATAACGTTATGTAGCATTACGACATAACGTATAACGTTATATGGTAATACGTTATAACGTATAACGTTATATGGTAATACGTTATAACGTATAACGTTATATGGTAATACGTTATAACGTATAACGTTATGTAGCATTACCATATAACGTATAACGTTATGTAGCATTACGATATAACGTATAACGTTATGTAGCATTACGATATAACGTATAACGTTATGTAGCTTTACGATATAACGTATAACGTTATGTAGCATTACGATATAACGTATAACGATATGTAGCATAACGATGTAACGTATAACGTTAAGTAGCATTACGATATAACGTATAACATTATGAAGCATTACGATATAACGTATAACGTTATGTACCATAACGATATAACGTATAACGTTATGTAGCATTACGACATAACGTATAACGTTATATGGTAATACGTTATAACGTATAACGTTATATAGCATTACGATATAACGTATAACGATATGTAGCATAACGATGTAACGTATAACGTTAAGTAGCATTACGATATAACGTGTAACGTTATGTAGCTTTACGATATAACGTATAACGTTATGTAGCATAACGATATAACGTATAACGTTATGTAGCATTACGATATAACGTATTACGTTATGTAGCATTACGATATAACGTATAACGTTATGTAGCATAACGATATAGCGTATAAAGTTTATAGTATTACATTATAACGTATAACGTTATGTAGCATTACGATATAACGTATAACGTTATATGGTAATGCGTTATAACTGATAACGTTATGTAGCATTACGATATAACGCATAACGTTATGTAGCATTACGATATAACGTATAACGTTATGAAGCATTACCATATAACGTATAACGTTATGTAGCATTACGATATAACGTATAACGTTATGCAGCTTTACGATATAACGTATAACGTTATATAGTATTACGTAATAACGTATAACGTTACGTAGTATTACGTTATAACGTATAACGTTATGTAGCATTACGATATAACGTATAACGTTATGTAGTATTACGTTATAACGTATAACGTTATGTAGCAATACGATATAACGTATAACGTTATGTAGCATTACGATATAACGTATAACGTTATGTAGTATTACGATATAACGTATAACGTTATGTAGTATTACGTAATAACGTATAACGTTACGTAGTATTACGTTATAACGTATAACGTTATGTAGCAATACGATATAACGTATAACGTTATATGGTAATACGTTATAACGTATAACGTTATGTAGTATTACGATATAACGTATAACGTTATGCAGCATAACGATATAACGTATTACGTTATATATTATTACGTTATAACGTATAACGTTATGTAGCATTACGATATAACGTATAACGTTATGAAGCATTACGATATAACGTATAACGATATGTAGCATAACGATATAACGTATAACGTTAAGTAGCATTACGATATAACGTATAACGTTATGAAGCATTACGATATAACGTATAACGTTATGTACCATAACGATATAACGTATAACGTTATGTAGCATTACGACATAACGTATAACGTTATATGGTAATACGTTATAACGTATAACGTTATATGGTAATACGTTATAACGTATAACGTTATGTAGCATTACCATATAACGTATAACGTTATGTAGCATTACGATATAACGTATAACGTTATGTAGCATTACGATATAACGTATAACGTTATGTAGCTTTACGATATAACGTATAACGTTATGTAGCATTACGATATAACGTATAACGATATGTAGCATAACGATGTAACGTATAACGTTAAGTAGCATTACGATATAACGTATAACATTATGAAGCATTACGATATAACGTATAACGTTATGTACCATAACGATATAACGTATAACGTTATGTAGCATTACGACATAACGTATAACGTTATATGGTAATACGTTATAACGTATAACGTTATATAGCATTACGATATAACGTATAACGATATGTAGCATAACGATGTAACGTATAACGTTAAGTAGCATTACGATATAACGTGTAACGTTATGTAGCTTTACGATATAACGTATAACGTTATGTAGCATAACGATATAACGTATAACGTTATGTAGCATTACGATATAACGTATTACGTTATGTAGCATTACGATATAACGTATAACGTTATGTAGCATAACGATATAACGTATAAAGTTTATAGTATTACATTATAACGTATAACGTTATGTAGCATTACGATATAACGTATAACATTATATGGTAATGCGTTATAACTGATAACGTTATGTAGCATTACGATATAACGCATAACGTTATGTAGCATTACGATATAACGTATAACGTCATGAAGCATTACCATATAACGTATAACGTTATGTAGCATTACGATATAACGTATAACGTTATGCAGCTTTACGATATAACGTATAACGTTATATAGTATTACGTAATAACGTATAACGTTACGTAGTATTACGTTATAACGTATAACGTTATGTAGCATTACGATATAACGTATAACGTTATGTAGTATTACGTTATAACGTATAACGTTATGTAGCAATACGATATAACGTATAACGTTATGTAGCATTACGATATAACGTATAACGTTATGTAGTATTACGATATAACGTATAACGTTATGTAGTATTACGTAATAACGTATAACGTTACGTAGTATTACGTTATAACGTATAACGTTATGTAGCAATACGATATAACGTATAACGTTATATGGTAATACGTTATAACGTATAACGTTATGTAGCATTACGATATAACGTATGACGTTATGTAGCATATCGATATAACGTATAACGTTATGTAGCATTACGATATAACGTGTAACGATATGTAGCATAACGATATAACGTATAACGTAAAGTAGCATTACGATATAACGTATAACGTTATGAAGCATTACGATATAACGTATAACG
Source organism: Bombus lapidarius (assembly GCA_936014575.1). NCBI lineage: Eukaryota > Metazoa > Arthropoda > Insecta > Hymenoptera > Apidae > Bombus > Bombus lapidarius. The sequence goes on from CAKXZU010000251.1 coordinate 89,384, forward strand.
TTATGTACCATAACGATATAACGTATAACGTTATGTAGCATTACGACATAACGTATAACGTTATTGTAGTATTAATATATAACGTATAACGTTATGTAGCATTACGATATAACGTATAACGTTATGTAGCATTACGATATAACGTATAACGTTATATGGTAATACGGTATAACGTATAACGTTATGTAGCATCACGATATAACGTATAACGTTGTGTAGCATAACGATATAACGTATAACGTTATGTAGCATTACGATATAACGTATAACGTTATGTAGCATTACGATATAACGTATAAGGTTATATAGTATTACGTTAAAACGTATAACGTTATGTAGCATTACGATATAACGTATAACGTTATGTAGCATTACGATATAACGTATAACGTTATGTAGCATTGCGTTATAACCTATAACGTTATTGTAGTATTAATATATAACGTATAACGTTATGTAGCATTACGATATAACGTATAAGGTTATATAGTATTACGTTAAAACGTATAACGTTATGTAGCATTACGATATAACGTATAACGTTATGTAGCATTACGATATAACGTATAACGTTATGTAGCATTACGATATAACGTATAACGTTATATGGTAATACGTTATAACGTATAACGTTATGTAGCATTTCGATATAACGTATAACGTTGTGTAGCATAACGATATAACGTATAACGTTATGTATCATTACGATATAACGTATAACGTTATGTAGCTTTACGATATAACGTATAACGTTATATAGTATTACGTAATAACGTATAACGTTATGTAGCATTACGATATAACGTATAACGTTATGTAGCATTACGATATAACGTATAAGGTTATATAGTATTACGTTAAAACGTATAAAGTTATGTAGCATTACGATATAACGTATAACGTTATATGGTAATACGGTATAACGTATAACGTTATGTAGCATCACGATATAACGTATAACGTTGTGTAGCATAACGATATAACGTATAACGTTATGTAGCATTACGATATAACGTATAACGTTATGTAGCATTACGATATAACGTATAAGGTTATATAGTATTACGTTAAAACGTATAACGTTATGTAGCATTACGATATAACGTATAACGTTATGTGGTAATAAGTTATAACGTATGACATTATATAGCATTACGATATAACGTATAACGTCATGAAGCATTACGATATAACGTATAACGTTATGTAGCATTACGATATAACGTATAACGTTATGTAGCATTGCGTTATAACCTATAACGTTATTGTAGTATTAATATATAACGTATAACGTTATGTAGCATTACGATATAACGTATAACGTTATGTAGCATTACGATATAACGTATAACGTATAACGTTATGTAGCATCACGATATAACGTATAACGTTGTGTAGCATAACGATATAACGTATAACGTTATGTAGCATTACGATATAACGTATAACGTTATGTAGCATTACGATATAACGTATAAGGTTATATAGTATTACGTTAAAACGTATAACGTTATGTAGCATTACGATATAACGTATAACGTTATGTAGCATTACGATATAACGTATAACGTTATGTAGCATTGCGTTATAACCTATAACGTTATTGTAGTATTAATATATAACGTATAACGTTATGTAGCATTACGATATAACGTATAAGGTTATATAGTATTACGTTAAAACGTATAACGTTATGTAGCATTACGATATAACGTATAACGTTATGTAGCATTACGATATAACGTATAACGTTATGTAGCATTACGATATAACGTATAACGTTATATGGTATTACGTTAAAACGTATAACGTTATGTAGCATTACGATATAACGTATAACGTTATGTAGCATTACGATATAACGTATAACGTTATGTAGCATTACGATATAACGTATAACTTTATATGGTAATACGTTATAACGTATAACGTTATGTAGCATTACGATATAACGTATAACGTTGTGTAGCATAACGATATAACGTATAACGTTATCTAACATTACGATATAACGTATAGCGTTATGCAGCATAACGATATAACGTATTAAGTTATATATTATTACGTTATAACGTATAACGTTATGTAGCATTACGATATAACGTATAACGTTATGAAGCATTACGATATAACGTATAACGATATGTAGCATAACGATATAACGTATAACGTAAAGTAGCATTACGATATAACGTATAACGTTATGAAGCATTACGATATAACGTATAACGTTATGTACCATAACGATATAACGTATAACGTTATGTAGCATTACGACATAACGTATAACGTTATATGGTAATACGTTATAACGTATAACGTTATATGGTAATACGTTATAACGTATAACGTTATGTAGCATTACCATATAACGTATAACGTTATGTAGCATTACGATATAACGTATAACGTTATGTAGCATTACGATATAACGTATTACGTTATGTAGCATTACGATACAACGTATAACGTTATGTAGCAAAACGATATAACGTATAAAGTTTATAGTATTACGTTATAACGTATAACGTTATGTAGCATTACGATATAACGTATAACGTTATATGGTAATACGTTATAACGTATAACGTTATGTAGCATTACGATATAACGCATAACGTTATGTAGCATAACGGTATAACGTATAACGTTATATAGTATTACGTTATAACGTATAACGTTATGTAATATTACGTCATAACGTATAACGTTATGTACTATAACGATATAACGTATAACGTTATGTAGCATTACGATATAACGTATAACGTTATATGGTAATACGTTATAACGTATAACGTTATGTAGCATTACCATATAACGTATAACGTTATGTAGCATTACGATATAACGTATAACGTTATGTAGCATTACGATATAACGTATAGCGTTATGTAGCATTACGATATAACGTATAACGTTATGTGGTAATAAGTTATAACGTATGACATTATATAGCATTACGATATAACGTATAACGTCATGAAGCATTACGATATAACGTATAACGTTATGTAGCATTACGATATAACGTATAACGTTATGTAGCATTGCGTTATAACCTATAACGTTATTGTAGTATTAATATATAACGTATAACGTTATGTAGCATTACGATATAACGTATAACGTTATGTAGCATTACGATATAACGTATAACGTTATATGGTAATACGGTATAACGTATAACGTTATGTAGCATCACGATATAACGTATAACGTTGTGTAGCATAACGATATAACGTATAACGTTATGTAGCATTACGATATAACGTATAACGTTATGTAGCATTACGATATAACGTATAAGGTTATATAGTATTACGTTAAAACGAATAACGTTATGTAGCATTACGATATAACGTATAACGTTATGTAGCATTACGATATAACGTATATCGTTATGTAGCATTGCGTTATAACCTATAACGTTATTGTAGTATTAATATATAACGTATAACGTTATGTAGCATTACGATATAACGTATAAGGTTATATAGTATTACGTTAAAACGTATAACGTTATGTAGCATTACGATATAACGTATAACGTTATGTAGCATTACGATATAACGTATAAAGTTATGTAGCATTACGATATAACGTATAACGTTATATGGTAATACGTTATAACGTATAACGTTATGTAGCATTACGATATAACGTATAACGTTGTGTAGCATAACGATATAACGTATAACGTTATGTATCATTACGATATAACGTATAACGTTATGTAGCTTTACGATATAACGTATAACGTTATATAGTATTACGTAATAACGTATAACGTTATGTAGCATTACGATATAACGTATAACGTTATGTAGCATTACGATATAACGTATAAGGTTATATAGTATTACGTTAAAACGTATAACGTTATGTAGCATTACGATATAACGTATAACGTTATGTAGCATTACGATGTAACGTATAACGTTAAGTAGCATTACGATATAACGTATAACGTTATGTAGCTTTACGATATAACGTATAACGTTATGTAGCATAACGATATAACGTATAACGTTATGTAGCATTACGATATACCGTATTACGTTATGTAGCATTACGATATAACGTATAACGTTATGTAGAATAACGATATAACGTATAAAGTTTATAGTATTACGTTATAACGTATAACGTTATGTAGCATTACGATATAACGTATAACGTTATATGGTAATGCGTTATAACTTATAACGTTATGTAGCATTACGATATAACGCATAACGTTATGTAGCATTACGATATAACGTATAACGTTATATGGTAATACGTTATAACGTATAACGTTATGTAGCATTACGATATAACGTATAACGTTATGCAGCTTTACGATATAACGTATAACGTTATATAGTATTACGTAATAACGTATAACGTTACGTAGTATTACGTTATAACGTATAACGTTATGTAGCATTACGATATAACGTATAACGTTATGTAGTATTACGTTATAACGTATAACGTTATGTAGCAATACGATATAACGTATAACGTTATGTAGCATTACGATATAACGTATAACGTTATGTAGTATTACGATATAACGTATAACGTTATGTAGTATTACGTAATAACGTATAACGTTACGTAGTATTACGTTATAACGTATAACGTTATGTAGCAATACGATATAACGTATAACGTTATATGGTAATACGTGATAACGTATAACGTTATGTAGCATTACGATATAACGTATAACGTTATGTAGCATATCGATATAACGTATAACGTTATGTAGCTTTACGATATAACGTATAACGTTACGTAGTATTACGTTATAACGTATAACGTTATGTAGCATTACGATATAACGTATAACGTTATGTAGTATTACGTTATAACGTATAACGTTATGTAGCAATACGATATAACGTATAACGTTATGTAGCATTACGATATAACGTATAACGTTATGTAGCATTACGATATAACGTATAACGTTATGAGGCATTACGTTATAACGTATAACGTTATGTACTATAACGATATAACGTATAACGTTATGTAGCATTACGATATAACGTATAACGTTATATGGTAATACGTTATAACGTATAACGTTATGTAGCATTACCATATAACGTATATCGTTATGTAGCATTACGATATAACGTATAACGTTATGTAGCTTTACGATATAACGTATAACGTTATGTAGCATAACGATATAACGTATAACGTTATGTAGCATTACGATATAACGTATAACGTTATGTGGTAATAAGTTATAACGTATGACGTTATATAGCATTACGATATAACGTATAACGTCATGAAGCATTACGATATAACGTATAACGTTATGTAGCATTACGATATAACGTATAACGTTATATGGTAAAACGTTATAACGTATAACGTTATGTAGCATCACGATATAACGTATAACGTTGTGTAGCATAACGATATAACGTATAACGTTATGTAGCATTACGATATAACGTATAACGTTATATGGTAATACGTTATAACGTATAACGTTATGTAGCATCACGATATAACGTATAACGTTGTGTAGCATAACGATATAACGTATAACGTTATGTAGCATTACGATATAACGTATAACGTTATGTAGCATTACGATATAACGTATAAGGTTATATAGTATTACGTTAAAACGTATAACGTTATGTAGCATTACGATATAACGTATAACGTTATGTAGCATTACGATATAACGTATAACGTTATGTAGCATTGCGTTATAACCTATAACGTTATTGTAGTATTAATATATAACGTATAACGTTATGTAGCATTACGATATAACGTATAACGTTATGTAGCATTACGATATAACGTATAACGTTATATGGTAATACGTTATAACGTATAACGTTATGTAGCATTACGATATAACGTATAACGTTGTGTAGCATAACGATATAACGTATAACGTTATGTATCATTACGATATAACGAATAACGTTATGTAGCTTTACGATATAACGTATAACGTTATGTAGCATAACGATATAACGTATAACGTTATGTAGCATTACGATATAACGTATAACGTTATGTAGCATTACGATATAACGTATGACGTTATGTAGCATTACGATATAACGTATAACGTCATGAAGCATTACGATATAACGTATAACGTTATGTAGCATTACGACATAACGTATAACGTTATGTAGCATTGCGTTATAACCTGTAACGTTATTGTAGTATTAATATATAACGTATAACGTTATGTAGCATTACGATATAACGTATGACGTTATGTAGCATTACGATATAACGTATAACGTTATATGGTAATACGTTATAACGTATAACGTTATGTAGTATTACGTTTTAACGTATAACGTTATGTAGCAATACGATATAACGTATAACGTTATGTAGCATTACGATATAACGTATAACGTTATGTCACATTACGATATAACGTATAAGGTTATATAGTATTACGTTAAAACGTATAACGTTATGTAGCATTACGATATAACGTATAACGTTATGTAGCATTACGATATAACGTATAACGTTATATGGTAATAAGTGATAACGTATAACGTTATCTAACATTACGATATAACGTATAACGTTATGCAGCATAACGATATAACGTATTACGTTATATATTATTACGTTATAACGTATAACGTTATGTAGCATTACGATATAACGTATAACGTTATGAAGCATTACGATATAACGTATAACGATATGTAGCATAACGATATAACGTATAACGTTAAGTAGCATTACGATATAACGTATAACGTTATGAAGCATTACGATATAACGTATAACGTTATGTACCATAACGATATAACGTATAACGTTATGTAGCATTACGACATAACGTATAACGTTATATGGTAATACGTTATAACGTATAACGTTATATGGTAATACGTTATAACGTATAACGTTATATGGTAATACGTTATAACGTATAACGTTATGTAGCATTACCATATAACGTATAACGTTATGTAGCATTACGATATAACGTATAACGTTATGTAGCATTACGATATAACGTATAACGTTATGTAGCTTTACGATATAACGTATAACGTTATGTAGCATTACGATATAACGTATAACGATATGTAGCATAACGATGTAACGTATAACGTTAAGTAGCATTACGATATAACGTATAACATTATGAAGCATTACGATATAACGTATAACGTTATGTACCATAACGATATAACGTATAACGTTATGTAGCATTACGACATAACGTATAACGTTATGTGGTAATAAGTTATAACGTATGACGTTATATAGCATTACGATATAACGTATAACGTCATGAAGCATTACGATATAACGTATAACGTTATGTAGCATTACGATATAACGTATAACGTTATATGGTAAAACGTTATAACGTATAACGTTATGTAGCATCACGATATAACGTATAACGTTGTGTAGCATAACGATATAACGTATAACGTTATGTAGCATTACGATATAACGTATAACGTTATATGGTAATACGTTATAACGTATAACGTTATGTAGCATCACGATATAACGTATAACGTTGTGTAGCATAACGATATAACGTATAACGTTATGTAGCATTACGATATAACGTATAACGTTATGTAGCATTACGATATAACGTATAAGGTTATATAGTATTACGTTAAAACGTATAACGTTATGTAGCATTACGATATAACGTATAACGTTATGTAGCATTACGATATAACGTATAACGTTATGTAGCATTGCGTTATAACCTATAACGTTATTGTAGTATTAATATATAACGTATAACGTTATGTAGCATTACGATATAACGTATAACGTTATGTAGCATTACGATATAACGTATAACGTTATATGGTAATACGTTATAACGTATAACGTTATGTAGCATTACGATATAACGTATAACGTTGTGTAGCATAACGATATAACGTATAACGTTATGTATCATTACGATATAACGAATAACGTTATGTAGCTTTACGATATAACGTATAACGTTATGTAGCATAACGATATAACGTATAACGTTATGTAGCATTACGATATAACGTATAACGTTATGTAGCATTACGATATAACGTATGACGTTATGTAGCATTACGATATAACGTATAACGTCATGAAGCATTACGATATAACGTATAACGTTATGTAGCATTACGACATAACGTATAACGTTATGTAGCATTGCGTTATAACCTGTAACGTTATTGTAGTATTAATATATAACGTATAACGTTATGTAGCATTACGATATAACGTATGACGTTATGTAGCATTACGATATAACGTATAACGTTATATGGTAATACGTTATAACGTATAACGTTATGTAGTATTACGTTTTAACGTATAACGTTATGTAGCAATACGATATAACGTATAACGTTATGTAGCATTACGATATAACGTATAACGTTATGTCACATTACGATATAACGTATAAGGTTATATAGTATTACGTTAAAACGTATAACGTTATGTAGCATTACGATATAACGTATAACGTTATGTAGCATTACGATATAACGTATAACGTTATATGGTAATAAGTGATAACGTATAACGTTATCTAACATTACGATATAACGTATAACGTTATGCAGCATAACGATATAACGTATTACGTTATATATTATTACGTTATAACGTATAACGTTATGTAGCATTACGATATAACGTATAACGTTATGAAGCATTACGATATAACGTATAACGATATGTAGCATAACGATATAACGTATAACGTTAAGTAGCATTACGATATAACGTATAACGTTATGAAGCATTACGATATAACGTATAACGTTATGTACCATAACGATATAACGTATAACGTTATGTAGCATTACGACATAACGTATAACGTTATATGGTAATACGTTATAACGTATAACGTTATATGGTAATACGTTATAACGTATAACGTTATATGGTAATACGTTATAACGTATAACGTTATGTAGCATTACCATATAACGTATAACGTTATGTAGCATTACGATATAACGTATAACGTTATGTAGCATTACGATATAACGTATAACGTTATGTAGCTTTACGATATAACGTATAACGTTATGTAGCATTACGATATAACGTATAACGATATGTAGCATAACGATGTAACGTATAACGTTAAGTAGCATTACGATATAACGTATAACATTATGAAGCATTACGATATAACGTATAACGTTATGTACCATAACGATATAACGTATAACGTTATGTAGCATTACGACATAACGTATAACGTTATATGGTAATACGTTATAACGTATAACGTTATATAGCATAACGATGTAACGTATAACGTTAAGTAGCATTACGATATAACGTGTAACGTTATGTAGCTTTACGATATAACGTATAACGTTATGTAGCATAACGATATAACGTATAACGTTATGTAGCATTACGATATAACGTATTACGTTATGTAGCATTACGATATAACGTATAACGTTATGTAGCATAACGATATAACGTATAAAGTTTATAGTATTACATTATAACGTATAACGTTATGTAGCATTACGATATAACGTATAACATTATATGGTAATGCGTTATAACTGATAACGTTATGTAGCATTACGATATAACGCATAACGTTATGTAGCATTACGATATAACGTATAACGTCATGAAGCATAACGATGTAACGTATAACGTTAAGTAGCATTACGATATAACGTATAACATTATGAAGCATTACGATATAACGTATAACGTTATGTACCATAACGATATAACGTATAACGTTATGTAGCATTACGACATAACGTATAACGTTATATGGTAATACGTTATAACGTATAACGTTATATAGCATAACGATGTAACGTATAACGTTAAGTAGCATTACGATATAACGTGTAACGTTATGTAGCTTTACGATATAACGTATAACGTTATGTAGCATAACGATATAACGTATAACGTTATGTAGCATTACGATATAACGTATAACGTTATGTAGCATTACGACATAACGTATAACGTTATATGGTAATACGTTATAACGTATAACGTTATATGGTAATACGTTATAACGTATAACGTTATATGGTAATACGTTATAACGTATAACGTTATGTAGCATTACCATATAACGTATAACGTTATGTAGCATTACGATATAACGTATAACGTTATGTAGCATTACGATATAACGTATAACGTTATGTAGCTTTACGATATAACGTATAACGTTATGTAGCATTACGATATAACGTATAACGATATGTAGCATAACGATGTAACGTATAACGTTAAGTAGCATTACGATATAACGTATAACATTATGAAGCATTACGATATAACGTATAACGTTATGTACCATAACGATATAACGTATAACGTTATGTAGCATTACGACATAACGTATAACGTTATATGGTAATACGTTATAACGTATAACGTTATATAGCATAACGATGTAACGTATAACGTTAGGTAGCATTACGATATAACGTGTAACGTTATGTAGCTTTACGATATAACGTATAACGTTATGTAGCATAACGATATAACGTATAACGTTATGTAGCATTACGATATAACGTATTACGTTATGTAGCATTACGATATAACGTATAACGTTATGTAGCATAACGATATAACGTATAAAGTTTATAGTATTACATTATAACGTATAACGTTATGTAGCATTACGATATAACGTATAACATTATATGGTAATGCGTTATAACTGATAACGTTATGTAGCATTACGATATAACGCATAACGTTATGTAGCATTACGATATAACGTATAACGTCATGAAGCATTACCATATAACGTATAACGTTATGTAGCATTACGATATAACGTATAACGTTATGCAGCTTTACGATATAACGTATAACGTTATATAGTATTACGTAATAACGTATAACGTTACGTAGTATTACGTTATAACGTATAACGTTATGTAGCATTACGATATAACGTATAACGTTATGTAGTATTACGTTATAACGTATAACGTTATGTAGCAATACGATATAACGTATAACGTTATGTAGCATTACGATATAACGTATAACGTTATGTAGTATTACGATATAACGTATAACGTTATGTAGTATTACGTAATAACGTATAACGTTACGTAGTATTACGTTATAACGTATAACGTTATGTAGCATTACGATATAACGTATAACGTTATATGGTAATACGTTATAACGTATAACGTTATGTAGTATTACGTTTTAACGTATAACGTTATGTAGCAATACGATATAACGTATAACGTTATGTAGCATTACGATATAACGTATAACGTTATGTCACATTACGATATAACGTATAAGGTTATATAGTATTACGTTAAAACGTATAACGTTATGTAGCATTACGATATAACGTATAACGTTATGTAGCATTACGATATAACGTATAACGTTATATGGTAATAAGTGATAACGTATAACGTTATCTAACATTACGATATAACGTATAACGTTATGCAGCATAACGATATAACGTATTACGTTATATATTATTACGTTATAACGTATAACGTTATGTAGCATTACGATATAACGTATAACGTTATGAAGCATTACGATATAACGTATAACGATATGTAGCATAACGATATAACGTATAACGTTAAGTAGCATTACGATATAACGTATAACGTTATGAAGCATTACGAAATAACGTATAACGTTATGTACCATAACGATATAACGTATAACGTTATGTAGCATTACGACATAACGTATAACGTTATATGGTAATACGTTATAACGTATAACGTTATATGGTAATACGTTATAACGTATAACGTTATATGGTAATACGTTATAACGTATAACGTTATGTAGCATTACCATATAACGTATAACGTTATGTAGCATTACGATATAACGTATAACGTTATGTAGCATTACGATATAACGTATAACGTTATGTAGCTTTACGATATAACGTATAACGTTATGTAGCATTACGATATAACGTATAACGATATGTAGCATAACGATGTAACGTATAACGTTAAGTAGCATTACGATATAACGTATAACATTATGAAGCATTACGATATAACGTATAACGTTATGTACCATAACGATATAACGTATAACGTTATGTAGCATTACGACATAACGTATAACGTTATATGGTAATACGTTATAACGTATAACGTTATATAGCATTACGATATAACGTATAACGATATGTAGCATAACGATGTAACGTATAACGTTAAGTAGCATTACGATATAACGTGTAACGTTATGTAGCTTTACGATATAACGTATAACGTTATGTAGCATAACGATATAACGTATAACGTTATGTAGCATTACGATATAACGTATTACGTTATGTAGCATTACGATATAACGTATAACGTTATGTAGCATAACGATATAGCGTATAAAGTTTATAGTATTACATTATAACGTATAACGTTATGTAGCATTACGATATAACGTATAACGTTATATGGTAATGCGTTATAACTGATAACGTTATGTAGCATTACGATATAACGCATAACGTTATGTAGCATTACGATATAACGTATAACGTTATGAAGCATTACCATATAACGTATAACGTTATGTAGCATTACGATATAACGTATAACGTTATGCAGCTTTACGATATAACGTATAACGTTATATAGTATTACGTAATAACGTATAACGTTACGTAGTATTACGTTATAACGTATAACGTTATGTAGCATTACGATATAACGTATAACGTTATGTAGTATTACGTTATAACGTATAACGTTATGTAGCAATACGATATAACGTATAACGTTATGTAGCATTACGATATAACGTATAACGTTATGTAGTATTACGATATAACGTATAACGTTATGTAGTATTACGTAATAACGTATAACGTTACGTAGTATTACGTTATAACGTATAACGTTATGTAGCAATACGATATAACGTATAACGTTATATGGTAATACGTTATAACGTATAACGTTATGTAGTATTACGATATAACGTATAACGTTATGCAGCATAACGATATAACGTATTACGTTATATATTATTACGTTATAACGTATAACGTTATGTAGCATTACGATATAACGTATAACGTTATGAAGCATTACGATATAACGTATAACGATATGTAGCATAACGATATAACGTATAACGTTAAGTAGCATTACGATATAACGTATAACGTTATGAAGCATTACGATATAACGTATAACGTTATGTACCATAACGATATAACGTATAACGTTATGTAGCATTACGACATAACGTATAACGTTATATGGTAATACGTTATAACGTATAACGTTATATGGTAATACGTTATAACGTATAACGTTATGTAGCATTACCATATAACGTATAACGTTATGTAGCATTACGATATAACGTATAACGTTATGTAGCATTACGATATAACGTATAACGTTATGTAGCTTTACGATATAACGTATAACGTTATGTAGCATTACGATATAACGTATAACGATATGTAGCATAACGATGTAACGTATAACGTTAAGTAGCATTACGATATAACGTATAACATTATGAAGCATTACGATATAACGTATAACGTTATGTACCATAACGATATAACGTATAACGTTATGTAGCATTACGACATAACGTATAACGTTATATGGTAATACGTTATAACGTATAACGTTATATAGCATTACGATATAACGTATAACGATATGTAGCATAACGATGTAACGTATAACGTTAAGTAGCATTACGATATAACGTGTAACGTTATGTAGCTTTACGATATAACGTATAACGTTATGTAGCATAACGATATAACGTATAACGTTATGTAGCATTACGATATAACGTATTACGTTATGTAGCATTACGATATAACGTATAACGTTATGTAGCATAACGATATAACGTATAAAGTTTATAGTATTACATTATAACGTATAACGTTATGTAGCATTACGATATAACGTATAACATTATATGGTAATGCGTTATAACTGATAACGTTATGTAGCATTACGATATAACGCATAACGTTATGTAGCATTACGATATAACGTATAACGTCATGAAGCATTACCATATAACGTATAACGTTATGTAGCATTACGATATAACGTATAACGTTATGCAGCTTTACGATATAACGTATAACGTTATATAGTATTACGTAATAACGTATAACGTTACGTAGTATTACGTTATAACGTATAACGTTATGTAGCATTACGATATAACGTATAACGTTATGTAGTATTACGTTATAACGTATAACGTTATGTAGCAATACGATATAACGTATAACGTTATGTAGCATTACGATATAACGTATAACGTTATGTAGTATTACGATATAACGTATAACGTTATGTAGTATTACGTAATAACGTATAACGTTACGTAGTATTACGTTATAACGTATAACGTTATGTAGCAATACGATATAACGTATAACGTTATATGGTAATACGTTATAACGTATAACGTTATGTAGCATTACGATATAACGTATGACGTTATGTAGCATATCGATATAACGTATAACGTTATGTAGCATTACGATATAACGTGTAACGATATGTAGCATAACGATATAACGTATAACGTAAAGTAGCATTACGATATAACGTATAACGTTATGAAGCATTACGATATAACGTATAACGTTATGTACCATAACGATATAACGTATAACGTTATGTAGCATTACGACATAACGTATAACGTTATTGTAGTATTAATATATAACGTATAACGTTATGTAGCATTACGATATAACGTATAACGTTATGTAGCATTACGATATAACGTATAACGTTATATGGTAATACGGTATAACGTATAACGTTATGTAGCATCACGATATAACGTATAACGTTGTGTAGCATAACGATATAACGTATAACGTTATGTAGCATTACGATATAACGTATAACGTTATGTAGCTTTACGATATAACGTATAACGTTATATAGTATTACGTAATAACGTATAACGTTATGTAGCATTACGATATAACGTATAACGTTATGTAGCATTACGATATAACGTATAAGGTTATATAGTATTACGTTAAAACGTATAAAGTTATGTAGCATTACGATATAACGTATAACGTTATATGGTAATACGGTATAACGTATAACGTTATGTAGCATCACGATATAACGTATAACGTTGTGTAGCATAACGATATAACGTATAACGTTATGTAGCATTACGATATAACGTATAACGTTATGTAGCATTACGATATAACGTATAAGGTTATATAGTATTACGTTAAAACGTATAACGTTATGTAGCATTACGATATAACGTATAACGTTATGTGGTAATAAGTTATAACGTATGACATTATATAGCATTACGATATAACGTATAACGTCATGAAGCATTACGATATAACGTATAACGTTATGTAGCATTACGATATAACGTATAACGTTATGTAGCATTGCGTTATAACCTATAACGTTATTGTAGTATTAATATATAACGTATAACGTTATGTAGCATTACGATATAACGTATAACGTTATGTAGCATTACGATATAACGTATAACGTATAACGTTATGTAGCATCACGATATAACGTATAACGTTGTGTAGCATAACGATATAACGTATAACGTTATGTAGCATTACGATATAACGTATAACGTTATGTAGCATTACGATATAACGTATAAGGTTATATAGTATTACGTTAAAACGTATAACGTTATGTAGCATTACGATATAACGTATAACGTTATGTAGCATTACGATATAACGTATAACGTTATGTAGCATTGCGTTATAACCTATAACGTTATTGTAGTATTAATATATAACGTATAACGTTATGTAGCATTACGATATAACGTATAAGGTTATATAGTATTACGTTAAAACGTATAACGTTATGTAGCATTACGATATAACGTATAACGTTATGTAGCATTACGATATAACGTATAACGTTATGTAGCATTACGATATAACGTATAACGTTATATGGTATTACGTTAAAACGTATAACGTTATGTAGCATTACGATATAACGTATAACGTTATGTAGCATTACGATATAACGTATAACGTTATGTAGCATTACGATATAACGTATAACGTTATATGGTAATACGTTATAACGTATAACGTTATGTAGCATTACGATATAACGTATAACGTTGTGTAGCATAACGATATAACGTATAACGTTATCTAACATTACGATATAACGTATAGCGTTATGCAGCATAACGATATAACGTATTAAGTTATATATTATTACGTTATAACGTATAACGTTATGTAGCATTACGATATAACGTATAACGTTATGAAGCATTACGATATAACGTATAACGATATGTAGCATAACGATATAACGTATAACGTAAAGTAGCATTACGATATAACGTATAACGTTATGAAGCATTACGATATAACGTATAACGTTATGTACCATAACGATATAACGTATAACGTTATGTAGCATTACGACATAACGTATAACGTTATATGGTAATACGTTATAACGTATAACGTTATATGGTAATACGTTATAACGTATAACGTTATGTAGCATTACCATATAACGTATAACGTTATGTAGCATTACGATATAACGTATAACGTTATGTAGCATTACGATATAACGTATTACGTTATGTAGCATTACGATACAACGTATAACGTTATGTAGCAAAACGATATAACGTATAAAGTTTATAGTATTACGTTATAACGTATAACGTTATGTAGCATTACGATATAACGTATAACGTTATATGGTAATACGTTATAACGTATAACGTTATGTAGCATTACGATATAACGCATAACGTTATGTAGCATAACGGTATAACGTATAACGTTATATAGTATTACGTTATAACGTATAACGTTATGTAATATTACGTCATAACGTATAACGTTATGTACTATAACGATATAACGTATAACGTTATGTAGCATTACGATATAACGTATAACGTTATATGGTAATACGTTATAACGTATAACGTTATGTAGCATTACCATATAACGTATAACGTTATGTAGCATTACGATATAACGTATAACGTTATGTAGCATTACGATATAACGTATAGCGTTATGTAGCATTACGATATAACGTATAACGTTATGTGGTAATAAGTTATAACGTATGACATTATATAGCATTACGATATAACGTATAACGTCATGAAGCATTACGATATAACGTATAACGTTATGTAGCATTACGATATAACGTATAACGTTATGTAGCATTGCGTTATAACCTATAACGTTATTGTAGTATTAATATATAACGTATAACGTTATGTAGCATTACGATATAACGTATAACGTTATGTAGCATTACGATATAACGTATAACGTTATATGGTAATACGGTATAACGTATAACGTTATGTAGCATCACGATATAACGTATAACGTTGTGTAGCATAACGATATAACGTATAACGTTATGTAGCATTACGATATAACGTATAACGTTATGTAGCATTACGATATAACGTATAAGGTTATATAGTATTACGTTAAAACGAATAACGTTATGTAGCATTACGATATAACGTATAACGTTATGTAGCATTACGATATAACGTATATCGTTATGTAGCATTGCGTTATAACCTATAACGTTATTGTAGTATTAATATATAACGTATAACGTTATGTAGCATTACGATATAACGTATAAGGTTATATAGTATTACGTTAAAACGTATAACGTTATGTAGCATTACGATATAACGTATAACGTTATGTAGCATTACGATATAACGTATAAAGTTATGTAGCATTACGATATAACGTATAACGTTATATGGTAATACGTTATAACGTATAACGTTATGTAGCATTACGATATAACGTATAACGTTGTGTAGCATAACGATATAACGTATAACGTTATGTATCATTACGATATAACGTATAACGTTATGTAGCTTTACGATATAACGTATAACGTTATATAGTATTACGTAATAACGTATAACGTTATGTAGCATTACGATATAACGTATAACGTTATGTAGCATTACGATATAACGTATAAGGTTATATAGTATTACGTTAAAACGTATAACGTTATGTAGCATTACGATATAACGTATAACGTTATGTAGCATTACGATATAACGTATAACGTTATGTAGCATTACGTTATAACGTATAAAGTTATGTAGCATTACGACATAACGTATAACGTTATATGGTAATACGTTATAACGTATAACGTTATATAGCATTACGATATAACGTATAACGATATGTAGCATAACGATGTAACGTATAACGTTAAGTAGCATTACGATATAACGTGTAACGTTATGTAGCTTTACGATATAACGTATAACGTTATGTAGCATAACGATATAACGTATAACGTTATGTAGCATTACGATATAACGTATTACGTTATGTAGCATTACGATATAACGTATAACGTTATGTAGCATAACGATATAACGTATAAAGTTTATAGTATTACATTATAACGTATAACGTTATGTAGCATTACGATATAACGTATAACATTATATGGTAATGCGTTATAACTGATAACGTTATGTAGCATTACGATATAACGCATAACGTTATGTAGCATTACGATATAACGTATAACGTCATGAAGCATTACCATATAACGTATAACGTTATGTAGCATTACGATATAACGTATAACGTTATGCAGCTTTACGATATAACGTATAACGTTATATAGTATTACGTAATAACGTATAACGTTACGTAGTATTACGTTATAACGTATAACGTTATGTAGCATTACGATATAACGTATAACGTTATGTAGTATTACGTTATAACGTATAACGTTATGTAGCAATACGATATAACGTATAACGTTATGTAGCATTACGATATAACGTATAACGTTATGTAGTATTACGATATAACGTATAACGTTATGTAGTATTACGTAATAACGTATAACGTTACGTAGTATTACGTTATAACGTATAACGTTATGTAGCAATACGATATAACGTATAACGTTATATGGTAATACGTTATAACGTATAACGTTATGTAGCATTACGATATAACGTATGACGTTATGTAGCATATCGATATAACGTATAACGTTATGTAGCATTACGATATAACGTGTAACGATATGTAGCATAACGATATAACGTATAACGTAAAGTAGCATTACGATATAACGTATAACGTTATGAAGCATTACGATATAACGTATAACGTTATGTACCATAACGATATAACGTATAACGTTATGTAGCATTACGACATAACGTATAACGTTATTGTAGTATTAATATATAACGTATAACGTTATGTAGCATTACGATATAACGTATAACGTTATGTAGCATTACGATATAACGTATAACGTTATATGGTAATACGGTATAACGTATAACGTTATGTAGCATCACGATATAACGTATAACGTTGTGTAGCATAACGATATAACGTATAACGTTATGTAGCATTACGATATAACGTATAACGTTATGTAGCATTACGATATAACGTATAAGGTTATATAGTATTACGTTAAAACGTATAAAGTTATGTAGCATTACGATATAACGTATAACGTTATATGGTAATACGGTATAACGTATAACGTTATGTAGCATCACGATATAACGTATAACGTTGTGTAGCATAACGATATAACGTATAACGTTATGTAGCATTACGATATAACGTATAACGTTATGTAGCATTACGATATAACGTATAAGGTTATATAGTATTACGTTAAAACGTATAACGTTATGTAGCATTACGATATAACGTATAACGTTATGTAGCATTACGATATAACGTATAACGTTATATGGTAATACGGTATAACGTATAACGTTATGTAGCATTTCCATATAACGTATAACGTTGTGTAGCATAACGATATAACGTATAACGTTATGTATCATTACGATATAACGTATAACGTTATGTAGCTTTACGATATAACGTATAACGTTATATAGTATTACGTAATAACGTATAACGTTATGTAGCATTACGATATAACGTATAACGTTATGTAGCATTACGATATAACGTATAAGGTTATATAGTATTACGTTAAAACGTATAAAGTTATGTAGCAATACGATATAACGTATAACGTTATATGGTAATACGTTATAACGTATAACGTTATGTAGCATTACGATATAACGTATGACGTTATGTAGCATATCGATATAACGTATAACGTTATGTAGCATTACGATATAACGTGTAACGATATGTAGCATAACGATATAACGTATAACGTAAAGTAGCATTACGATATAACGTATAACGTTATGAAGCATTACGATATAACGTATAACGTTATGTACCATAACGATATAACGTATAACGTTATGTAGCATTACGACATAACGTATAACGTTATTGTAGTATTAATATATAACGTATAACGTTATGTAGCATTACGATATAACGTATAACGTTATGTAGCATTACGATATAACGTATAACGTTATATGGTAATACGGTATAACGTATAACGTTATGTAGCATCACGATATAACGTATAACGTTGTGTAGCATAACGATATAACGTATAACGTTATGTAGCATTACGATATAACGTATAACGTTATGTAGCATTACGATATAACGTATAAGGTTATATAGTATTACGTTAAAACGTATAAAGTTATGTAGCATTACGATATAACGTATAACGTTATATGGTAATACGGTATAACGTATAACGTTATGTAGCATCACGATATAACGTATAACGTTGTGTAGCATAACGATATAACGTATAACGTTATGTAGCATTACGATATAACGTATAACGTTATGTAGCATTACGATATAACGTATAAGGTTATATAGTATTACGTTAAAACGTATAACGTTATGTAGCATTACGATATAACGTATAACGTTATGTAGCATTACGATATAACGTATAACGTTATATGGTAATACGGTATAACGTATAACGTTATGTAGCATTTCGATATAACGTATAACGTTGTGTAGCATAACGATATAACGTATAACGTTATGTATCATTACGATATAACGTATAACGTTATGTAGCTTTACGATATAACGTATAACGTTATATAGTATTACGTAATAACGTATAACGTTATGTAGCATTACGATATAACGTATAACGTTATGTAGCATTACGATATAACGTATAAGGTTATATAGTATTACGTTAAAACGTATAAAGTTATGTAGCATTACGATATAACGTATAACGTTATATGGTAATACGGTATAACGTATAACGTTATGTAGCATCACGATATAACGTATAACGTTGTGTAGCATAACGATATAACGTATAACGTTATGTAGCATTACGATATAACGTATAACGTTATGTAGCATTACGATATAACGTATAAGGTTATATAGTATTACGTTAAAACGTATAACGTTATGTAGCATTACGATATAACGTATAACGTTATGTGGTAATAAGTTATAACGTATGACATTATATAGCATTACGATATAACGTATAACGTCATGAAGCATTACGATATAACGTATAACGTTATGTAGCATTACGATATAACGTATAACGTTATGTAGCATTGCGTTATAACCTATAACGTTATTGTAGTATTAATATATAACGTATAACGTTATGTAGCATTACGATATAACGTATAACGTTATGTAGCATTACGATATAACGTATAACGTATAACGTTATGTAGCATCACGATATAACGTATAACGTTGTGTAGCATAACGATATAACGTATAACGTTATGTAGCATTACGATATAACGTATAACGTTATGTAGCATTACGATATAACGTATAAGGTTATATAGTATTACGTTAAAACGTATAACGTTATGTAGCATTACGATATAACGTATAACGTTATGTAGCATTACGATATAACGCATAACGTTATGCAGCATAACGGTATAACGTATAACGTTATATAGTATTACGTTATAACGTATAACGTTATGTAATATTACGTCATAACGTATAACGTTATGTACTATAACGATATAACGTATAACGTTATGTAGCATTACGATATAACGTATAACGTTATATGGTAATACGTTATAACGTATAACGTTATGTAGCATTACCATATAACGTATAACGTTATGTAGCATTACGATATAACGTATAACGTTATGTAGCATTACGATATAACGTATAGCGTTATGTAGCATTACGATATAACGTATAACGTTATATGGTAATACGTTATAACGTATAACGTTATGTAGCATTACGATATAACGTATAACGTTATGTAGCATTACCATATAACGTATAACGTTATGTAGCATTACGATATAACGTATAACGTCATGAAGCATTACGATATAACGTATAACGTTATGTAGCATTACGATATAACGTATAACGTTATGTAGCATTGCGTTATAACCTATAACGTTATTGTAGTATTAATATATAACGTATAACGTTATGTAGCATTACGATATAACGTATAACGTTATGTAGCATTACGATATAACGTATAACGTTATATGGTAATACGTTATAACGTATAACGTTATGTAGCATTACGATATAACGTATAACGTTGTGTAGCATAACGATATAACGTATAACGTTATGTATCATTACGATATAACGTATAACGTTATGTAGCTTTACGATATAACGTATAACGTTATGTAGCTTTACGATATAACGTATAACGTTATGTAGCATAACGATATAACGTATAACGTTATGTAGCATTACGATATAACGTATAACGTTATGTGGTAATAAGTTATAACGTATGACGTTATGTAGCATTACGATATAACGTATAACGTCATGAAGCATTACGATATAACGTATAACGTTATGTAGCATTACGACATAACGTATAACGTTATGTAGCATTGCGTTATAACCTGTAACGTTATTGTAGTATTAATATATAACGTATAACGTTATGTAGCATTACGATATAACGTATAACGTTATGTAGCATTACGATATAACGTATAACGTTATATGGTAATACGTTATAACGTATAACGTTATGTAGCATTACCATATAACGTATTACGTTATGTAGCATTACGATATAACGTATAACGTTATGTAGCATAACGATATAATGTATAAAGTTATATAGTATTACGTTATAACGTATAACGTTATGTAGCATTACGATATAACGTATAACGTTATATGGTAATACGTTATAACGTATAACGTTATGTAGCATTACGATATAACGTATAGCGTTATGTAGCATTACGATATAACGTATAACGTTATATGTTAATGCGTTGTAACGTATAACGTTATGTAGCAAAACGATATAACGTATAACGTTATGTAGCACTACGATATAACGTATAACGTTATATAGTATTACGTAATAACGTATAACGTTACGTAGTATTACGTTATAACGTATAACGTTATGTAGCATTACGATATAACGTATAACGTTATGTAGTATTACGTTATAACGTATAACGTTATGTAGCAATACGATATTACGTATAACGTTATGTAGCATTACGATATAACGTATAACGTTTTGTAGCATTACGTTATAACGTATAAAGTTATGTAGTATTACTATATAACGTATAACGTTATGTAGCATTACGATATAACGTATAACGTTATGTAGCATTACGATATAACGTATAACGTTATATGGTAATTAGTTATAACGTATAACGTTATCTAACATTACGATATAACGTATAACGTTATGCAGCACAACGATATAACGTATTACGTTATATATTATTACGTTATAACGTATAACGTTATGTAGTATTACGTCATATCTTATAACGTTATTTAGCATTACTATATAACGTATAACGTTATGTAGCATTACGATATAACGTATAAACTTATATGGTAATACGTTATAACGTATAACGTTATGTAGCATTACGATATATCTTATAACGTCATGTAGCATTACGATATAACGTATAACGTTATGTAGCATAACGATATAACGTATAACGTTATGTAGCATTACGATATAACGTAGAACGTTAAGTAGCATTACGATATAACGTATAACGTTATGAAGCATTACGATATAACGTATAACGTTATGTACCATAACGATATAACGTATAACGTTATGTAGCACTACGATATAACGTATAACGTTATATAGTATTACGTAATAACGTATAACGTTACGTAGTATTACGTTATAACGTATAACGTTATGTAGCATTACGATATAACGTATAACGTTATATGGTAATACGTTATAACGTATAACATTATGTAGCATTACGATATAACGCATAACGTTATGTAGCATAACGATAAAACGTATAACGTTATATAGTATTACGTTATAACGTATAACGTTATGTAATATTACGTTATAACGTATAACGTTATGTAGCATTACGATATAACGTATAGCGTTATGTAGCATTACGATATAACGTATAACGTTATATGTTAATGCGTTGTAACGTATAACGTTATGTAGCAAAACGATATAACGTATAACGTTATGTAGCACTACGATATAACGTATAACGTTATATAGTATTACGTAATAACGTATAACGTTACGTAGTATTACGTTATAACGTATAACGTTATGTAGCATTACGATATAACGTATAACGTTATGTAGTATTACGTTATAACGTATAACGTTATGTAGCAATACGATATTACGTATAACGTTATGTAGCATTACGATATAACGTATAACGTTATGTAGCATTACGTTATAACGTATAAAGTTATGTAGTATTACTATATAACGTATAACGTTATGTAGCATTACGATATAACGTATAACGTTATGTAGCATTACGATATAACGTATAACGTTATATGGTAATTAGTTATAACGTATAACGTTATCTAACATTACGATATAACGTATAACGTTATGCAGCACAACGATATAACGTATTACGTTATATATTATTACGTTATAACGTATAACGTTATGTAGTATTACGTCATATCTTATAACGTTATTTAGCATTACTATATAACGTATAACGTTACGTAGCATTACGATATAACGTATAACATTATGTAGCATTACGATATAACGTATAAACTTATATGGTAATACGTTATAACGTATAACGTTATGTAGCATTACGATATATCATATAACGTCATGTAGCATTACGATATAACGTATAACGTTATGTAGCATAACGATATAACGTATAACGTTATGTAGCATTACGATATAACGTAGAACGTTAAGTAGCATTACGATATAACGTATAACGTTATGAAGCATTACGATATAACGTATAACGTTATGTACCATAACGATATAACGTATAACGTTATGTAGCACTACGATATAACGTATAACGTTATATAGTATTACGTAATAACGTATAACGTTACGTAGTATTACGTTATAACGTATAACGTTATGTAGCATTACGATATAACGTATAACTTTATGTAGTATTACGTTATAACGTATAACGTTATGTAGCAATACGATATAACGTATAACGTTATGTAGCATTACGATATAACGTATAACGTTATGTAGCATTACGTTATAACGTATAAAGTTATGTAGTATTACTATATAACGTATAACGTTATGTAGCATTACGATATAACGTATAACGTTATGTAGCGTTACGATATAACGTATAACGTTATATGGTAATTAGTTATAACGTATAACGTTATCTAACATTACGATATAACGTATAACGTTATGCAGCACAACGATATAACGTATTACGTTATATATTATTACGTTATAACGTATAACGTTATGTAGTATTACGTCATATCTTATAACGTTATTTAGCATTACTATATAACGTATAACGTTATGTAGCATTACGATATAACGTATAACATTATGTAGCATTACGATATAACGTATAACGTTATATGGTAATACGTTATAACGTATAACGTTATGTAGCATTACGATATATCATATAACGTCATGTAGCATTACGATATAACGTATAACGTTATGTAGCATGACGATATAACGTATAACGTTATGTAGCATTACGATATAACGTAGAACGTTAAGTAGCATTACGATATAACGTATAACGTTATGAAGCATTACGATATAACGTATAACGTTATGTACCATAACGATATAACGTATAACGTTATGTAGCACTACGATATAACGTATAACGTTATATAGTATTACGTAATAACGTATAACGTTACGTAGTATTACGTTATAACGTATAACGTTATGTAGCATTACGATATAACGTATAACGTTATATAGTATTACGTAATAACGTATAACGTTACGTAGTATTACGTTATAACGTATAACGTTATGTAGCATTACGATATAACGTATAACGTTATGTAGTATTACGTTATAACGTATAACGTTATGTAGCAATACGATATAACGTATAACGTTATGTAGCATTACGATATAACGTATAACGTTATGTAGCATTACGTTATAACGTATAAAGTTATGTAGTATTACTATATAACGTATAACGTTATGTAGCATTACGATATAACGTATAACGTTATGTAGCATTACGATATAACGTATAACGTTATATGGTAATTAGTTATAACGTATAACGTTATCTAACATTACGATATAACGTATAACGTTATGCAGCACTACGATATAACGTATTACGTTATATATTATTACGTTATAACGTATAACGTTATGTAGTATTACGTCATATCTTATAACGTTATTTAGCATTACTATATAACGTATAACGTTATGTAGCATTACGATATAACGTATAACATTATGTAGCATTACGATATAACGTATAACGTTATATGGTAATACGTTATAACGTATAACGTTATGTAGCATTACGATATATCATATAACGTCATGTAGCATTACGATATAACGTATAACGTTATGTAGCATGACGATATAACGTATAACGTTATGTAGCATTACGATATAACGTAGAACGTTAAGTAGCATTACGATATAACGTATAACGTTATGAAGCATTACGATATAACGTATAACGTTATGTACCATAACGATATAACGTATAACGTTATGTAGCACTACGATATAACGTATAACGTTATATAGTATTACGTAATAACGTATAACGTTACGTAGTATTACGTTATAACGTATAACGTTATGTAGCATTACGATATAACGTATAACTTTATGTAGTATTACGTTATAACGTATAACGTTATGTAGCAATACGATATAACGTATAACGTTATGTAGCATTACGATATAACGTATAACGTTATGTAGCATTACGTTATAACGTATAAAGTTATGTAGTATTACTATATAACGTATAACGTTATGTAGCATTACGATATAACGTATAACGTTATGTAGCGTTACGATATAACGTATAACGTTATATGGTAATTAGTTATAACGTATAACGTTATCTAACATTACGATATAACGTATAACGTTATGCAGCACAACGATATAACGTATTACGTTATATATTATTACGTTATAACGTATAACGTTATGTAGTATTACGTCATATCTTATAACGTTATTTAGCATTACTATATAACGTATAACGTTATGTAGCATTACGATATAACGTATAACATTATGTAGCATTACGATATAACGTATAACGTTATATGGTAATACGTTATAACGTATAACGTTATGTAGCATTACGATATATCATATAACGTCATGTAGCATTACGATATAACGTATAACGTTATGTAGCATGACGATATAACGTATAACGTTATGTAGCATTACGATATAACGTAGAACGTTAAGTAGCATTACGATATAACGTATAACGTTATGAAGCATTACGATATAACGTATAACGTTATGTACCATAACGATATAACGTATAACGTTATGTAGCACTACGATATAACGTATAACGTTATATAGTATTACGTAATAACGTATAACGTTACGTAGTATTACGTTATAACGTATAACGTTATGTAGCATTACGATATAACGTATAACGTTATATAGTATTACGTAATAACGTATAACGTTACGTAGTATTACGTTATAACGTATAACGTTATGTAGCATTACGATATAACGTATAACGTTATGTAGTATTACGTTATAACGTATAACGTTATGTAGCAATACGATATAACGTATAACGTTATGTAGCATTACGATATAACGTATAACGTTATGTAGCATTACGTTATAACGTATAAAGTTATGTAGTATTACTATATAACGTATAACGTTATGTAGCATTACGATATAACGTATAACGTTATGTAGCATTACGATATAACGTATAACGTTATATGGTAATTAGTTATAACGTATAACGTTATCTAACATTACGATATAACGTATAACGTTATGCAGCACTACGATATAACGTATTACGTTATATATTATTACGTTATAACGTATAACGTTATGTAGTATTACGTCATATCTTATAACGTTATTTAGCATTACTATATAACGTATAACGTTATGTAGCATTACGATATAACGTATAACATTATGTAGCATTACGATATAACGTATAACGTTATATGGTAATACGTTATAACGTATAACGTTATGTAGCATTACGATATATCATATAACGTCATGTAGCATTACGATATAACGTATAACGTTATGTAGCATGACGATATAACGTATAACGTTATGTAGCATTACGATATAACGTAGAACGTTAAGTAGCATTACGATATAACGTATAACGTTATGAAGCATTACGATATAACGTATAACGTTATGTACCATAACGATATAACGTATAACGTTATGTAGCACTACGATATAACGTATAACGTTATATAGTATTACGTAATAACGTATAACGTTACGTAGTATTACGTTATAACGTATAACGTTATGTAGCATTACGATATAACGTATAACGTTATGTAGTATTACGTTATAACGTATAACGTTATGTAGCAATACGATATAACGTATAACGTTATGTAGCATTACGATATAACGTATAACGTTATGTAGCATTACGTTATAACGTATAAAGTTATGTAGTATTACTATATAACGTATAACGTTATGTAGCATTACGATATAACGTATAACGTTATGTAGCATTACGATATAACGTATAACGTTATATGGTAATTAGTTATAACGTATAACGTTATCTAACATTACGATATAACGTATAACGTTATGCAGCACAACGATATAACGTATTACGTTATATATTATTACGTTATAACGTATAACGTTATGTAGTATTACGTCATATCTTATAACGTTATTTAGCATTACTATATAACGTATAACGTTATGTAGCATTACGATATAACGTATAACATTATGTAGCATTACGATATAACGTATAACGTTATATGGTAATACGTTATAACGTATAACGTTATGTAGCATTACGATATAACGTAGAACGTTATGAAGCATTACGATATAACGTATAACGTTATGTACCATAACGATATAACGTATAACGTTATGTAGCACTACGATATAACGTATAACGTTATATAGTATTACGTAATAACGTATAACATTACGTAGTATTACGTTATAACGTATAACGTTATGTAGCATTACGATATAACGTATAACGTTATGTAGTATTACGTTATAACGTATAACGTTATGTAGCAATACGATATAACGTATAACGTTATGTAGCATTACGATATAACGTATAACGTTATGTAGCATTACGTTATAACGTATAAAGTTATGTAGTATTACTATATAACGTATAACGTTATGTAGCATTACGATATAACGTATAACGTTATGTAGCATTACGATATAACGTATAACGTTATATGGTAATTAGTTATAACGTATAACGTTATCTAACATTACGATATAACGTATAACGTTATGCAGCACAACGATATAACGTATTACGTTATATATTATTACGTTATAACGTATAACGTTATGTAGTATTACGTCATATCTTATAACGTTATTTAGCATTACTATATAACGTATAACGTTATGTAGCATTACGATATAACGTATAACATTATGTAGCATTACCATATAACGTATAACGTTATGTAGCATTACGATATAACGTATAACGTTATGCAGCATAACGATATAACGTATTACGTTATATATTATTACGTTATAACGTATAACGTTATGTAGTATTACGTCATATCTTATAACGTTATTTAGCATTACTATATAACTTATAACGTTACGTAGCATTACGATATAACGTATAACGTTATGTAGCATAACGATATAACGTATAACGTTATGTAGCATTACGATATAACGTATAACGTTATATGGTAATACGTTATAACGTATAACGTTATGTAGCATATCGATATAACGTATAACGTTATGTAGCATTACGATATAACGTATAACGATATGAAGCATTACGATATAACGTATAACGTTATGTAGCATTACGATATAACGTATAACGTTATGTAGCATTACGATATAACGTATAACGTTATGTAGCATTACGATATAACGTATAACGTTATATGGTAATACGTTATAACGTATAACGTTATGTAGCATTACGATATAACGTATAACGTTATATGGTAATACGTTATAACGTATAACGTTATGTAGCATTACGATATAACGTATAACGTTATGTAGCATATCGATATAACGTATAACGTTATGTAGCATTACGATATAACGTATAACGATATGTAGCATAACGATATAACGTATAACGTTATGTAGCATTACCATATAACGTATAACGTTATGTAGTATTACGATATAACGTATAACGTTATGTAGCTTTACGATAAAACGTATAACGTTATGTAGCATAACGATATAACGTATAACGTTATGTAGCATTACGATATAACGTAGAACGTTAAGTAGCATTACGATATAACGTATAACGTTATGAAGCATTACGATATAACGTATAACGTTATGTACCATAACGATATAACGTATAACGTTATGTAGCACTACGATATAACGTATAACGTTATATAGTATTACGTAATAACGTATAACGTTACGTAGTATTACGTTATAACGTATAACGTTATGTAGCATTACGATATAACGTATAACGATATGAAGCATTACGATATAACGTATAACGTTATGTAGCATTACTATATAACGTATAACGTTATGTAGCATTACGATATAACGTATAACGTTATGTAGCATTACGATATAACGTATAACGTTATATGGTAATACGTTATAACGTATAACGTTATGTAGCATTACGATATAACGTATAACGTTATGTAGCATTACGTTATAACGTATAAAGTT
Organism: Bombus lapidarius; assembly: GCA_936014575.1. Lineage (NCBI taxonomy): Eukaryota > Metazoa > Arthropoda > Insecta > Hymenoptera > Apidae > Bombus > Bombus lapidarius. The sequence goes on from CAKXZU010000251.1 coordinate 120,589, forward strand.
ATGTAGTATTACTATATAACGTATAACGTTATGTAGCATTACGATATAACGTATAACGTTATGCAGCACAACGATATAACGTATTACGTTATATATTATTACGTTATAACGTATAACGTTATGTAGTATTACGTCATATCTTATAACGTTATTTAGCATTACTATATAACGTATAACGTTATGTAGCATTACGATATAACGTATAACATTATGTAGCATTACGATATAACGTATAACGTTATATGGTAATACGTTATAACGTATAACGTTATGTAGCATTACGATATATCATATAACGTCATGTAGCATTACGATATAACGTATAACGTTATGTAGCATAACGATATAACGTATAACGTTATGTAGCATTACGATATAACGTAGAACGTTAAGTAGCATTACGATATAACGTATAACGTTATGAAGCATTACGATATAACGTATAACGTTATGTACCATAACGATATAACGTATAACGTTATGTAGCACTACGATATAACGTATAACGTTATATAGCATTACGTAATAACGTATAACGTTACGTAGTATTACTATATAACGTATAACGTTATGTAGCATTACGATGTAACGTATAACGTTATGTAGCATTACGATATAACGTATAACGTTATATGGTAATTAGTTATAACGTATAACGTTATCTAACATTACGATATAACGTATAACGTTATGCAGCACAACGATATAACGTATTACGTTATATATTATTACGTTATAACGTATAACGTTATGTAGTATTACGTCATATCTTATAACGTTATTTAGCATTACTATATAACGTATAACGTTATGTAGCATTATGATATAACGTATAACATTATGTAGCATTACCATATAACGTATAACGTTATGTAGCATTACGATATAACGTATAACGTTATGCAGCATAACGATATAACGTATTACGTTATATATTATTACGTTATAACGTATAACGTTATGTAGTATTACGTCATATCTTATAACGTTATTTAGCATTACTATATAACTTATAACGTTACGTAGCATTACGATATAACGTATAACGTTATGTAGCATAACGATATAACGTATAACGTTATGTAGCATTACGATATAACGTATAACGTTATATGGTAATACGTTATAACGTATAACGTTATGTAGCATATCGATATAACGTATAACGTTATGTAGCATTACGATATAACGTATAACGATATGAAGCATTACGATATAACGTATAACGTTATGTAGCATTACGATATAACGTATAACGTTATGTAGCATTACGATATAACGTATAACGTTATGTAGCATTACGATATAACGTATAACGTTATATGGTAATACGTTATAACGTATAACGTTATGTAGCATTACGATATAACGTATAACGTTATATGGTAATACGTTATAACGTATAACGTTATGTAGCATTACGATATAACGTATAACGTTATGTAGCATATCGATATAACGTATAACGTTATGTAGCATTACGATATAACGTATAACGATATGTAGCATAACGATATAACGTATAACGTTATGTAGCATTACCATATAACGTATAACGTTATGTAGCATTACGATATAACGTATAACGTTATGTAGCTTTACGATAAAACGTATAACGTTATGTAGCATAACGATATAACGTATAACGTTATGTAGCATTACGATATAACGTATAACGTTATATGGTAATACGTTATAACGTATAACGTTATGTAGCATTACCATATAACGTATTACGTTATGTAGCATTACGATATAACGTATAACGTTATGTAGCATAACGATATAACGTATAAAGTTATATAGTATTACGTTATAACGTATAACGTTATGTAGCATTACAATATAACGTATAATGTTATATGGTAATACGTTATAACGTATAACGTTATGTAGCATTACGATATAACGTATAACGTTATGTAGCATAACGATATAACGTATAACGTTATATAGTATTACGTTATAACGTATAACGTTATGTAATATTACGTTATAACGTATAACGTTATGTAGCATTACGATATAACGTATAACGTTATATGTTAATGCGTTGTAACGTATAACGTTATGTAGCATTACGATATAACGTATAACGTTATATAGTATTACGTAATAACGTATAACGTTACGTAGTATTACGTTATAACGTATAACGTTATGTAGCATAACGATATAACGTATAACGTTATATAGTATTACGTTATAACGTATAACGTTATGTAATATTACGTTATAACGTATAACGTTATGTAGCAATACGATATAACGTATAACGTTATGTAGCATTACGATATAACGTATAACGTTATGTAGCATTACGATATAACGTATAACGTTATGTAGCAATACGATATAACGTATAACGTTATGTAGCATTACGATATAACGTATAACGTTATGTAGCATAACGATATAACGTATAACGTTATATAGTATTACGTTATAACGTATAACGTTATGTAATATTACGTTATAACGTATAACGTTATGTAGCATTACGATATAACGTATAACGTTATATGTTAATGCGTTGTAACGTATAACGTTATGTAGCATTACGATATAACGTATAACGTTATATATTATTACGTTATAACGTATACCGTTATGTAGTATTACGTCATATCTTATAACGTTATTTAGCATTACTATATAACGTATAACGTTATGTAGCATTACGATATAACGTATAACATTATGTAGCATTACGATATAACGTATAACGTTATATGGTAATACGTTATAACGTATAACGTTATGTAGCATTACGATATATCATATAACGTCATGTAGCATTACGATATAACGTATAACGTTATGTAGCATGACGATATAACGTATAACGTTATGTAGCATTACGATATAACGTAGAACGTTAAGTAGCATTACGATATAACGTATAACGTTATGAAGCATTACGATATAACGTATAACGTTATGTACCATAACGATATAACGTATAACGTTATGTAGCACTACGATATAACGTATAACGTTATATAGTATTACGTAATAACGTATAACGTTACGTAGTATTACGTTATAACGTATAACGTTATGTAGCATTACGATATAACGTATAACGTTATATAGTATTACGTAATAACGTATAACGTTACGTAGTATTACGTTATAACGTATAACGTTATGTAGCATTACGATATAACGTATAACGTTATGTAGTATTACGTTATAACGTATAACGTTATGTAGCAATACGATATAACGTATAACGTTATGTAGCATTACGATATAACGTATAACGTTATGTAGCATTACGTTATAACGTATAACGTTATGTAGCATTACGATATAACGTATAACGTTATGTAGCATTACGATATAACGTATAACGTTATATGGTAATTAGTTATAACGTATAACGTTATCTAACATTACGATATAACGTATAACGTTATGCAGCACAACGATATAACGTATTACGTTATATATTATTACGTTATAACGTATAACGTTATGTAGTATTACGTCATATCTTATAACGTTATTTAGCATTACTATATAACGTATAACGTTATGTAGCATTACGATATAACGTATAACATTATGTAGCATTACGATATAACGTATAACGTTATATGGTAATACGTTATAACGTATAACGTTATGTAGCATTACGATATATCATATAACGTCATGTAGCATTACGATATAACGTATAACGTTATGTAGCATGACGATATAACGTATAACGTTATGTAGCATTACGATATAACGTAGAACGTTAAGTAGCATTACGATATAACGTATAACGTTATGAAGCATTACGATATAACGTATAACGTTATGTACCATAACGATATAACGTATAACGTTATGTAGCACTACGATATAACGTATAACGTTATATAGTATTACGTAATAACGTATAACGTTACGTAGTATTACGTTATAACGTATAACGTTATGTAGCATTACGATATAACGTATAACGCTATGTAGTATTACGTTATAACGTATAACGTTATGTAGCAATACGATATAACGTATAACGTTATGTAGCATTACGATATAACGTATAACGTTATGTAGCATTACGTTATAACGTATAAAGTTATGTAGTATTACTATATAACGTATAACGTTATGTAGCATTACGATGTAACGTATAACGTTATGTAGCATTACGATATAACGTATAACGTTATATGGTAATTAGTTATAACGTATAACGTTATCTAACATTACGATATAACGTATAACGTTATGCAGCACAACGATATAACGTATTACGTTATATATTATTACGTTATAACGTATAACGTTATGTAGTATTACGTCATATCTTATAACGTTATTTAGCATTACTATATAACGTATAACGTTATGTAGCATTACGATATAACGTATAACATTATGTAGCATTACCATATAACGTATAACGTTATGTAGCATTACGATATAACGTATAACGTTATGCAGCATAACGATATAACGTATTACGTTATATATTATTACGTTATAACGTATAACGTTATGTAGTATTACGTCATATCTTATAACGTTATTTAGCATTACTATATAACTTATAACGTTACGTAGCATTACGATATAACGTATAACGTTATGTAGCATAACGATATAACGTATAACGTTATGTAGCATTACGATATAACGTATAACGTTATATGGTAATACGTTATAACGTATAACGTTATGTAGCATATCGATATAACGTATAACGTTATGTAGCATTACGATATAACGTATAACGATATGAAGCATTACGATATAACGTATAACGTTATGTAGCATTACGATATAACGTATAACGTTATGTAGCATTACGATATAACGTATAACGTTATGTAGCATTACGATATAACGTATAACGTTATATGGTAATACGTTATAACGTATAACGTTATGTAGCATTACGATATAACGTATAACGTTATGTAGCATTACGTTATAACGTATAAAGTTATGTAGTATTACTATATAACGTATAACGTTATGTAGCATTACGATATAACGTATAACGTTATGTAGCGTTACGATATAACGTATAACGTTATATGGTAATTAGTTATAACGTATAACGTTATCTAACATTACGATATAACGTATAACGTTATGCAGCACAACGATATAACGTATTACGTTATATATTATTACGTTATAACGTATAACGTTATGTAGTATTACGTCATATCTTATAACGTTATTTAGCATTACTATATAACGTATAACGTTATGTAGCATTACGATATAACGTATAACATTATGTAGCATTACGATATAACGTATAACGTTATATGGTAATACGTTATAACGTATAACGTTATGTAGCATTACGATATATCATATAACGTCATGTAGCATTACGATATAACGTATAACGTTATGTAGCATAACGATATAACGTATAACGTTATGTAGCATTACGATATAACGTAGAACGTTAAGTAGCATTACGATATAACGTATAACGTTATGAAGCATTACGATATAACGTATAACGTTATGTACCATAACGATATAACGTATAACGTTATGTAGCACTACGATATAACGTATAACGTTATATAGTATTACGTAATAACGTATAACGTTACGTAGTATTACGTTATAACGTATAACGTTATGTAGCATTACGATATAACGTATAACGTTATGTAGTATTAGGTTATAACGTATAACGTTATGTAGCAATACGATATAACGTATAACGTTATGTAGCATTACGATATAACGTATAACGTTATGTAGCATTACGTTATAACGTATAAAGTTATGTAGTATTACTATATAACGTATAACGTTATGTAGCATTACGATATAACGTATAACGTTATGTAGCATTGCGATATAACGTATAACGTTATATGGTAATTAGTTATAACGTATAACGTTATCTAACATTACGATATAACGTATAACGTTATGCAGCACAACGATATAACGTATTACGTTATATCTTATTACGTTATAACGTATAACGTTATGTAGTATTACGTCATATCTTATAGCGTTATTTAGCATTACTATATAACGTATAACGTTATGTAGCATTACGATATAACGTATAACATTATGTAGCATTACCATATAACGTATAACGTTATGTAGCATTACGATATAACGTATAACGTTATGCAGCATAACGATATAACGTATTACGTTATATATTATTACGTTATAACGTATAACGTTATGTAGTATTACGTCACATCTTATAACGTTATTTAGCATTACTATATAACTTATAACGTTACGTAGCATTACGATATAACGTATAACGTTATGTAGCATAACGATATAACGTATAACGTTATGTAGCATTACGATATAACGTATAACGTTATATGGTAATACGTTATAACGTATAACGTTATGTAGCATATCGATATAACGTATAACGTTATGTAGCATTACGATATAACGTATAACGATATGAAGCATTACGATATAACGTATAACGTTATGTAGCATTACGATATAACGTATAACGTTATGTAGCATTACGATATAACGTATAACGTTATGTAGCATTACGATATAACGTATAACGTTATATGGTAATACGTTATAACGTATAACGTTATGTAGCATTACGATATAACGTATAACGTTATATGGTAATACGTTATAACGTATAACGTTATGTAGCATTACGATATAACGTATAACGTTATGTAGCATATCGATATAACGTATAACGTTATGTAGCATTACGATATAACGTATAACGATATGTAGCATAACGATATAACGTATAACGTTATGTAGCATTACCATATAACGTATAACGTTATGTAGCATTACGATATAACGTATAACGTTATGTAGCTTTACGATAAAACGTATAACGTTATGTAGCATAACGATATAACGTATAACGTTATGTAGCATTACGATATAACGTATAACGTTATATGGTAATACGTTATAACGTATAACGTTATGTAGCATTACCATATAAAGTATTACGTTATGTAGCATTACGATATAACGTATAACGTTATGTAGCATAACGATATAACGTATAAAGTTATATAGTATTACGTTATAACGTATAACGTTATGTAGCATTACAATATAACGTATAAAGTTATATGGTAATACGTTATAACGTATAACGTTATGTAGCATTACGATATAACGTATAACGTTATGTAGCATAACGATATAACGTATAACGTTATATAGTATTACGTTATAACGTATAACGTTATGTAATATTACGTTATAACGTATAACGTTATGTAGCATTACGATATAACGTATAACGTTATGTAGCATTGCGATATAACGTATAACGTTATATGTTAATGCGTTGTAACGTATAACGTTATGTAGCATTACGATATAACGTATAACGTTATATAGTATTACGTAATAACGTATAACGTTACGTAGTATTACGTTATAACGTATAACGTTATGTAGCATTACGATATAACGTATAACGTTATGTAGCATTGCGATATAACGTATAACGTTATATGTTAATGCGTTGTAACGTATAACGTTATGTAGCATTACGATATGACGTATAACGTTATATAGTATTACGTAATAACGTATAACGTTACGTAGTATTACGTTATAACGTATAACGTTATATAGTATTACGTTATAACGTATAACGTTATGTAATATTACCTTATAACGTATAACGTTATGTAGCAATACGATATAACGTATAACGTTATGTAGCATTACGGTATAACGTATAACGTTATGTAGCATTACAATATAACGTATAACGTTATGTGGTAATAAGTTATAACGTATGACGTTATGTAATATTACCTTATAACGTATAACGTTATGTATCTTTACGATATAACGTATAACGTTATGTAGCATAACGATATAACGTATAACGTTATGTAGCATTACCATATAACGTAAAACGTTATCTAACATTACGATATAACGTATAACGTTATGTAGCATAACGATATAACGTATAACGTTATGTAGCATTACCATATAACGTAAAACGTTATCTAACATTACGATATAACGTATAACGTTATGCAGCATAACGATAGAACGTATTACGTTATATATTATTACGTTATAACGTATAACGTTATGTAGCATTACGATATAACGTATAACGTTATGAAGCATTACGATATAACGTATAACGTTATGTACCATAACGATATAACGTATAACGTTATGTAGCATTACGATATAACGTATAACGTTATGTAGCATATCGATATAACGTATAGCGTTATGTAGCATTACGATATAACGTATAACGATATGTAGCATAACGATATAACGTATAACGTTAAGTAGCATTACGATATAACGTATAACGTTATGAAGCATTACGATATAACGTATAACGTTATGTACCATAACGATATAACGTATAACGTTATGTAGCATTACGACATAACGTATAACGTTATATGGTAATACGTTATAACGTATAACGTTATGTCGCATTACCATATAACGTATAACGTTATGTAGCGTTACGATATAACGTATAACGTTATGTAGCTTTACGATATAACGTATAACGTTATGTAATATTACGTTATAACGTATAACGTTATGTAGCATTACGATATAACGTATAACGTTATGTAGCATTGCGATATAACGTATAACGTTATGTAGTATTACGTTATCACGTATAACGTTATGTAGTATTACGATATAACGTATAACGATATGTAGCATAACGATATAACGTATAACGTTAAGTAGCATTACGATATAACGTATAACGTTATGAAGCATTACGATATAACGTATAACGTTATGTAGCATAACGATATAACGTATAAAGTTTATAGTATTACGTTATAACGTATAACGTTATGTAGCATTACGATATAACGTATAACGTTATATGGTAATACGTTATAACGTATAACGTTATATAGCATTACGATATAACGCATAACGTTATGTAGCATAACGATATAACGTATAACGTTATATAGTATTACGTTATAACGTATAACGTTATGTAATATTACGTTATAACGTATAACGTTATGTAGCATTACGATATAACGTATAACGTTATGTAGCATTACGATATAACGTATAACGTTATGTAGTATTACGTTATCACGTATAACGTTATGTAGTATTACGATATAACGTAGTATGTTATGTAGCATAACGATATAACGTATAACGTTATGTAGGATTACGATATAACGTATAGCGTTATGTAGCATAACGATATAACGTATAACGTTATGTAGCATTACCATATAACGTAAAACGTTATGTAGCATAACGATATAACGTATAACGTTATATAGTATTACGTTATAACGTATAACGTTATGTAATATTACCTTATAACGTATAACGTTAAGTAGCATTACGATATAACGTATAACGTTATGAAGCATTACGATATAACGTATAACGTTATGTACCATAACAATATAACGTATAACGTTATGTAGCATTAGGACATAACGTATAACGTTATGTAGCATAACGATATAACGTATAACGTTATGTAGCATTATGATATAACGTATAACGTTATATAGTAATACGTTATAACGTATAACGTTATGTAGCATTACCATATAACGTATATCGTTATGTAGAATTACCATATAACGTATTACGTTATGTAGCACTACGATATAACGTATAACGTTATGTAGCATTACCATATAACGTAAAACGTTATGTAGCATAACGATATAACGTATAACGTTATATAGTATTACGTTATAACGTATAACGTTATGTAATATTACCTTATAACGTATAACGTTAAGTAGCATTACGATATAACGTATAACGTTATGAAGCATTACGATATAACGTATAACGTTATGTACCATAACAATATAACGTATAACGTTATGTAGCATTAGGACATAACGTATAACGTTATGTAGCATTACGATATGACGTATAACGTTATGTAGCATTACGATATAACGTATAACGTTATATGTTAATGCGTTGTAACGTATAACGTTATGTAGCAAAACTATATAACGTATAACGTTATGTAGCATTACGATATAACGTATAACGTTATATAGTATTACGTATTAACGTATAACGTTACGTAGTATTACGTTATAACGTATAACGTTATGTAGCATTACGATATAAGGTATAACGTTATGTAGTATTACGTTATAACGTATAACGTTATGTAGCAATACGATATAACGTATAACGTTATGTAGCATTACGATATAACGTATAACGTTATGTAGCATTACGATATAACGTATAAGGTTATGTAGCATTACGATATAACGTATAAGGTTATATAGTATTACGTTATAACGTATAACGTTATGTAGCATTACGATATAACGTATAACGTTATGAAGCATTACGATATAACGCATAACGTTATGTACCATAACGATATAACGTATAACGTTATGTAGCATTACGACATAACGTATAACGTTATATGGTAATACGTTATAACGTATAACGTTATGTAGCATTACCATATAACGTATAACGTTATGTAGCATTACGTTATAACGTATAACGTTATGTATCTTTACGATATAACGTATAACGTTATGTAGCATAACGATATAACGTATAACGTTAAGTAGCATTACGATATAACGTATAACGTTATGAAGCATTACGATATAACGTATAACGTTATGTATCTTTACGATATAACGTATAACGTTATGTAGCATAACGATATAACGTATAACGTTATGTAGCATTACCATATAACGTAAAACGTTATGTAGCATAACGATATAACGTATAACGTTATATAGTATTACGTTATAACGTATAACGTTATGTAATATTACCTTATAACGTATAACGTTATGTAGCAATACGATATAACGTATAACGTTATGTAGCATTACGGTATAACGTATAACGTTATGTAGCATTACGATATAACGTATAACGTTATGTGGTAATAAGTTATAACGTATGACGTTATGTAATATTACCTTATAACGTATAACGTTATGTATCTTTACGATATAACGTATAACGTTATGTAGCATAACGATATAACGTATAACGTTATGTAGCATTACCATATAACGTAAAACGTTATCTAACATTACGATATAACGTATAACGTTATGTAGCATAACGATATAACGTATAACGTTATGTAGCATTACCATATAACGTAAAACGTTATCTAACATTACGATATAACGTATAACGTTATGCAGCATAACGATAGAACGTATTACGTTATATATTATTACGATATAACGTATAACGTTATGTAGCATTACGATATAACGTATAACGTTATGAAGCATTACGATATAACGTATAACGTTATGTACCATAACGATATAACGTATAACGTTATGTAGCATTACGATATAACGTATAACGTTATGTAGCATATCGATATAACGTATAGCGTTATGTAGCATTACGATATAACGTATAACGATATGTAGCATAACGATATAACGTATAACGTTAAGTAGCATTACGATATAACGTATAACGTTATGAAGCATTACGATATAACGTATAACGTTATGTACCATAACGATATAACGTATAACGTTATGTAGCATTACGACATAACGTATAACGTTATATGGTAATACGTTAGAACGTATAACGTTATGTCGCATTACCATATAACGTATAACGTTATGTAGCGTTACGATATAACGTATAACGTTATGTAGCTTTACGATATAACGTATAACGTTATGTAGCATAACGATATAACGTATAACGTTATGTAGCATTACGATATAACGTATTACGTTATGTAGCATTACGATATAACGTATAACGTTATGTAGCATAACGATATAACGTATAAAGTTTATAGTATTACGTTATAACGTATAACGTTATGTAGCATTACGATATAACGTATAACGTTATATGGTAATACGTTATAACGTATAACGTTATATAGCATTACGATATAACGCATAACGTTATGTAGCATAACGATATAACGTATAACGTTATATAGTATTACGTTATAACGTATAACGTTATGTAATATTACGTTATAACGTATAACGTTATGTAGCATTACGATATAACGTATAACGTTATGTAGCATTACGATATAACGTATAACGTTATGTAGTATTACGTTATCACGTATAACGTTATGTAGTATTACGATATAACGTAGTACGTTATGTAGCATAACGATATAACGTATAACGTTATGTAGGATTACGATATAACGTATAGCGTTATGTAACATTACGATATAACGTATAACGTTATATGGTAATACGTTATAACGTATAACGTTATGTAGCATTACGATATAACGTATAACGTTATGTAGCATATCGATATAACGTATAACGTTATGTAGCATTACGATATAACGTATAACGTTATGTAGCATTACGACATAACGTATAACGTTATATGGTAATACGTTATAACGTATAACGTTATGTAGCATTACCATATAACGTATAACGTTATGTAGCATTACGATATAACGTATAACGTTATGTATCTTTACGATATAACGTATAACGTTATGTAGCATAACGATATAACGTATAACGTTATGTAGCATTACGATATAACGTATAACGTTATGTATCTTTACGATATAACGTATAACGTTATGTAGCATAACGATATAACGTATAACGTTATGTAGCATTACCATATAACGTAAAACGTTATGTAGCATAACGATATAACGTATAACGTTATATAGTATTACGTTATAACGTATAACGTTATGTAATATTACCTTATAACGTATAACGTTATGTAGCAATACGTTATAACGTATAACGTTATGTAGCATTACGGTATAACGTATAACGTTATGTAGCATTACGATATAACGTTATACGTTATATCGT